>JAODKE010003978.1:0-13259 GCA_026779605.1 Mormyrus hasselquistii
TGGATCATCAGATTTTTTTGCTGTGTAGATTATTTTCAAAATTGTTTATCATATGTAAATATAAATGGTATGTCTATCTAAATATTACATGTAAATGTTAAATATAAATGTTAAAAGTAAATATAAGTTAAATGTAAATCTTAAATGTTAACTTGTATCTAAAAGTTAATGACAGATAAGATATAGTTAGTGAAAAAACAGAAACAGTGAAAAACAGTTTAGCAGCTCTGTTTAGCAGCATGAGTAATAAATAAGAGAAATTAAACACACAAAAAGAGACAGCCATCCTATTATAGAATGAGCGTCTTAGTCGAATAGTTGAAGATTATTGAGCTGTGGTTTCCCCTGCCCCCCTAATTTCTTGGTAGCTCCTGGTACCGCCCACGCACCTGTAGACCAATGGTGCTGGATGTTTATTTACATAGCATGACACAGTACAGTTTTTGTTTTTTAATCCACCGCAGTTGTGATGAATAGGGCAAGAGAACAAAAACCACAGAAATGGCTCTTGCATACTAGCCAGTGACTAGGAGAGCTGGTTAACCCTCTATAGTTTAACTAGAGAAGGCTTTGGCTAGGAAGAAAATGCTAAGGAAAGTCAGCCATTTTGTTTCACTTTTCAGTGTAGACTCCCTAGGAAAAGTACACATACTTCCACAACCAAGGAGATTCCTTTGTGAATACACATATACAAGAACTACACTACTCAGATTAACTAGCACACAAAAACCCAGAAGAATTAGTAGCAAAACGTGGTAAAGACTAATTTCAGTGCCATGCCAGCCTCACTCGTGGTGGGTCTCAAAAATTAAGCTTAATGAAAAATCTAAATATTAAATAAGCAAAGTCATTTGATTTGTTCTCCTATCCAAAGTTGTGGTCTAAAAGCAATAAGGTCACCATCCACTATATCTGCGTTAGTGGAAATACACTCCTTCAACCATGATGATAGCTCTCACCTTTTTTCAGCCCTACTAAATAATTATGCAGTCTAACTTCATAATCTATGTTTAGTGACGGGTGCCATACTCTTCACTCACTTTACCACGGGCAGTTCATAGGAGAGCTTGACCAGTTCTTTCTTACTCAGGTTTCTTCTATCAATCACATTCATGCTTAAATAAATACATTTGCAACAATAGTTTTTCAAAGTTCTCTAACTTGCATAAGCACAGTTCTTTGGTTATCAACAGCTGAACAAAACTTGCATAAAAAAAGAAAAGTTGGTCTGAGTCTTTCTTATTATGGTGGGTTAATAAAACACAGCAGCTGAATGCCCAAATGAGTTTAAATGAGAGTATATTAAAATTGGGCTGATATGGGCCACCCATTTTGTATTTGTGTGCCAACCATATGGGCTTGCAAGCTGGGAAGAGGTTGAGACATTGTCTTAACACTCTATGCTGTAAATTGAACACTATAAGAGTTAGTAAATATGAACACTGTAAAAACAACACTCACTGCACACTGCAAAGTGTTAAAGGTAACACTGAATGGTGTGGATCCATATAAATACCATGCAGTGTCAATTTAACACTTGCAAATCTGCTGTGCAGAACGTGTGCTTTATATTTAGAACGTGCCCCAGTAAAATAGGTCTGGCCATGCCGATAATCCAGCATGATGTCATATCAGACCGAAATACAGTCTGATTTTTTGCACAATATTGCAGTTTGTTTCCCCACACGCAGACTCCACCCACGCCACGCAATGTCCACAAATGTATGTTGATTAATTATGTGTGGGTTGATTAATCATCAGTTAAATGATTACAGACAAGACTATTAAATTAATATAATTTTAAAGGAACATAATTATTTGGACTGATTCATTGTTTTTGTAGTGATCATGAAGTCAACTCAGAGGAAACGAATTACTGCAACAAACTGGAATTATATCACCCCAACTTAAAAATCTAAGTACACTCAAAAGAACTGAGTTACTACTCCAACAATTAATTTTTGAGTTAAGTCAAATTAATGGAAATGAGTGAATCCAACTTTTAGGCAAAATTAAGTTATATTAACTTATTTCTATTAAGAAGTGCTGTTAGGTTTTACAATGCAGTGCTGTTCCAATTACCCGCTCTGTCGTCCTTACCACCCACTGCAGGTTTTTCCTATGTTCCTCAGTGCATCTACTGAACCACACTGTGCAGCAGTAGGTCAGGAGGCTCTCGATGGTCGAGCAGTAAAAATTGGTCAGCAGCTTTTGGGGGAGGTGGGCCTGACGCATCTTCCTGAGGAAGTACAATCTTTGTTGTGCCTTCCCCACCTGGTGGGAGATGTTTGTGGACCAGGTGAGGTCGGCAGTGATGTGGGCTCCTAGGAACTTGAAGCTCTTCATCCTCTCTACCGCTTCTCCGTCGATGTAGAGGGCAGTGCTCAGCCCGCTTGGCTCTCCTGAAGGATCATTTCCTTGGTTTCGGATGTATTCGGGTTCCAGGTTAGTGCTGTCACACTATTGCCTCAGCTGCTGAACTTCCTCCCTGCAGGTGTAGCCGGTCCGCTCCGCAGTCCCGGTCACACTGCGTTGTGTTCTGGTGCAAGACTTGGTGATATATCGAAAAGTGGACGCTGACGACAACTTTCCTTTTCGGCCTTTTATGCACAACCTTGGTGAAATTAACAGAGCACATTCAGAGATGCGATCGTAAGCCCAAGCCTCTTCCCGTCAGGTAAAATGCAGACTGGCCTACCTCACATTAATTCACAAATGATTAACTAGAATACAACAAAAATACACAGTAAAATAAAACTGTCCTATTAGGCTTATACACACATCACGTTACATATTTCCAATCTACATACTTTCCGAATACCCGACATTAGCGAAACACAACTTAATGATCAAAAACCCACACATTGGTATTAAAGTACATCAACTAAAACACATTTACGTTTCCCTTCTTTTTCACATTATATTAATAAGAATACATACCTTGGTGAAATTGACAGAGCACAATCAGAGATGCGACTGTAAGCCCAAGCCTAACACAGAAGAAATAAACCAAAATAATGTAAGCTGCTTTCCTTGAAAATAAAATGGCGAATGCTAACATAAGCAGCTGAAAAACAATGCGGCTAGCTGGTTAGCTGACTCGTGCTCTCAAATTTCACGTTCAAAATAAAATATTTACACAAAATCCTCTTAGTACCCATGTAATAATCAACATATACAACTTAAATTACATTTATAAATGAAAATCTGATAATATTTACTTATTTTACAATTGAGCTGCCTGAAACACGTACCTCTTCCCGTCAGGTAAAATGCAAACTGGAGGGAGTACGTAAATATCGCGGTGAAAACCTCGACTTTCAGGGGGCGCTATTATGCCAACCGTAAAACACTCTATATCAGAGCCAGCGATTTAAAATAAAACAAAAGAAGGATGTTGGTGAAATAAAACATACCACACCAGTCAAATAAAACAAGAAATAAATAAAATAAAAAAACAAAATTGCCTGTCCTTTTCTTCTCCGTTACACAGGCTGATTCGTCGTTGTTGTCAATCCGTCCTACAATGGTGGTGTCGTCAGCAAATTTGAATATGGTGTTGCTGGTGTGAATGGGAGAGCAATCGAAAGTGAAAAGGGAGTAGAGGAGAGGACTGAGGACACACCCCAGCGGCGTGCTTGCGTTCAGGAGGAGATGTGGTCTCCCATCTTGACGTTCTGGGGTCTGTTGCTGAGGAAGTCCATTATCCAGGTGCGCAGTGAACTGTTGAGACCCAGGTTGCGCAGCTTTTGAACCAGCTTGTGGGGTCGTACTGTGTTAGAGGCGGAGCTGAAGTCCATAAACAGCATCCTCACATTGGTGTTGCTGTTGTCTAGATGTTTGAGGGCTGTGTGGAGAGTTGTTATTATGTCATCCTCTGATCTGTTTGCCCTGTGCGCAAACTGATGTGTGTCGGTGTCAGCTGCAATAGCAGCTTTAATGTGGGGCATGATGGTGGCTGACTTAAGGCAGATCGGAACTACAGACTGCAGCAGTGAGGTTGAAGATGTGTAGATCCTGGTCCAGAATGTTATTTTCCCTGGTCGGAAAGCTCATGTTTTTATATATTCCGGATAGGACAGACTTCAGGTTTGAGTGCTTAAAGTCTCCCGCCGCAAAAATAACACAGTCCGGGTGTGGCGTAAGCTGTTGGTTAATGGAACGTTGTAACTACTCGGCTAGCTTAGCATTAGCCTGTGGCAGCACATAAATCGCAGTTATAATGACCGACGTGAACTTTCTCGGCAAGTAGAACGGTCTACATTGTACCATCAGGAATTCTGGCGTTAGGGTGCCAGTTGTTGTTTACAAACATACACAGTCCTCCACCCCGCTTCTTTACCGTACTCAGTCGTCCTGTCCACTCTGAAGGCAGCATAGCCTATTAGCTCGGTCGCAGTTGGTGGGGTGAAGGAGTCCAACCATCACACAGTAATCCAAGCGGCGTGAAGTAATCCAGTCATTCCTCACCCAGCTTATTGTTGAGTGACCGGGAGTTAGCAAGAAAGAGACTTGGAATGGTATATGTGTGACTGACACTCGATTCAGGGAAATAAGTGTAAAGACACAAAAAATAAAAATAGAATCCTGAATCTCAAGGAGCGCCGGGCTGCTACGACTACTGATGCCGCCATCTTATGAATAAGGATTAAATGTAAAACATGTATGTAAATGTAAACATGCCCGTTAACAATCCCTCCCTTTTACATATTCATTCAGTTCACTACCTGACTGACTGCAATTTTGCACAGAACCTTCTAAACACTGTAATCACTGTTTCACTTTGCGTCACTGTGTCCTTGTTCAACCGCCCTGTGTGCCTTAATTGCTCTTCAGGGACAAATAAAGTTTTTTGAATTGAATTGAACTGAATAAATGTTAAATACAAACCTTAAATGTTTACTTACGGATCCATCCATTATCTATACCGCTTTATCCTGTTAACTTATATCTAAATGTTAAATGTAAATATAAATGTTAAATGTAGACTCCTTGTTCTATGCAAATTCCCCCACATATGCATAGAAATGGGCGATAACAATGAAAATTTAAAGGCAATTTATACGATACTACTGATCCCTCTCTCGCCCCAAAATACATTCATAACTTCCCGATGTCACAGTGGAAGGTGTAGATGATGCTGCTTCCGGCTGTGTAGCAATAAGATGTAATGCAGCGCGAACACCTGCCAAAACTGCACGTTCTATGGCCTCTAAGCGAGAAGAATTCGCCATGCTGTCCTCCATCAGCTCTAACCTCCAATCACTTAGCGCGCTTTTGTCGTTACCGCCCATTTCTATAGATGGCCGTGGTGAATTAGCATATGTTCTCAACTTTTAACATTTACATTTAACATTTACATTTAATATTTATATTTACATTAATGTTTTACATGTAACATTTTGATATAAGTTAACATTTAAGATTTTTATTTAACATCTATATGTAACATTTATATAGAGACATACCATTTATATTTCCAAATGATAAACAATTCTAAAAATAATCTACACAGCAAAAAATATTTGATGACCCACAACATCTTTGACTTCTAACTAAATGTCATAAAAGCACTAAATGTTGAAAAAGTGGCAAGTACAAAAATGTTTATTACCTTTACAAACGGCGCCGCTGCACTCACACCATTTCATTCCCACTAAGCAGGTATCAATTTACACTTTTTTACTTTTCAGTTCTTTATATTTTTCAGAAAAGAGGACATGATGCACATGTTTTGTTTTGTTATTGTCAAACTGACTTAATATTGTTATACTTTATACTAGAGTAAATGCATGGGCTGGACTTTTCACAGTTTCATAGCAGAGGAACCCAAATCACATTTGCTCAGGTGGAATTACACTAAATAAAATAGTCTTTTATTCTGGGTAGCTGCTGCATGGGCACCTTCCTGCGTCACATCAGCCGCCAGTCAGCTATGAGAGATGAATCACTGCTGTAATCAGCTCTCACTGTACTGTACAGATCTGTGTGGACCGCAGTGTTCATGTGCTAAGGTCTCTCAAACAGAATTACTGAAAGTACTGTTGTTTTTTTAAATTAACTTTAAATTTCATAATTTGCAGAATTTAAATATAAAGCAAATCATCCATTAGCTAGGCTGGAACAAGACCTAACACAGCCTGCCAGGCCTGCATTAGCTGCTGGGGATGTTCACATCTCCTCCTTTCAGAGTTACTAGTCAGTTTGGAGCCACCTGGCAGAAAGATGGCTGACGGCTGCAGTGGAAGCAATTTTATTGCTCTGAATATATCATGGGAGGAGTCAAATATTATGCATTGCTTATTAAAATTTAAAAAATCTGCACTTACTGAAATGTCACCTTCTGTTATGTAAAGGCTGTAATGTAAATAAACAATGACAGGTATTTGTATGGGAAAAGAGGGGAACTATTTCAAGAAAATTGCTTGAAAAGCTTTAGGTCAGTGTGCAAATACAATAGGCGTGTGTCAGCTTTTGATATCCACTGTACTGCAGGAAAAGAGGCACACAGGCAAACTCAGGTGTAGAATACTGCCCCCAAATGGCAGCTTTTTATCAGGAACAGGAAGAACAGGGATGGAGGAAAAGGGGGAGGTGCTGAAGGGCTGTTTGTCTGGTGGGTCCAGGCCAGTCGCTGGTCGCTTTGGGCACATCATCACTGGCATTCTGAAGAATCGTTGCCACCTGTATTTTGTCCTAAATTCTGTGATTTCCTTTCTATAGGCTGTCAGGCTGCAGAGTCACAGAGGGAGGCTGTACTTCTCTGGCTTCAGCTCTGAGGTCAAACCCTTCACATCTGAGAGAGCTGGACCTGAGCTACAATCACCCAGGAAACTCAGGAGTGAAGCTGCTCTCTGCTCTACTGAAGGATCCCAGCTGTAAACTGGAGAAGCTGAAGTGAGTAGAGAGTGTGTGTCTGACATGCTACAGATACTTATGCATGTATGTGAAGAAGAGGCACAAATAAATTAATGTATACAGCAGTACTATGTCATTCTGCTTCTCCTATAGTGTGGATCACAGTGGAGAGTGCAGGACCAGACCAGGCTTACAGAAATGTAAGTTTGTTTGCATGTTTTTATTAATAATACCATTAATACTGCTTTA
The DNA here is from genome assembly GCA_026779605.1 of Mormyrus hasselquistii. Lineage (NCBI taxonomy): Eukaryota > Metazoa > Chordata > Actinopteri > Osteoglossiformes > Mormyridae > Mormyrus > Mormyrus hasselquistii. The sequence continues at coordinate 7,108 of JAODKE010003978.1, forward strand.
TGATTGCGTTCATGCAGTTTTTATAATGAGTCTGACGTTTTGCCCTGTATGTAGATGGATTTTCATATATATTTCTTGGTGAGTTTTTCTGTGTGTCATGTTTGACAACATCCAAAGGTGAAAAGCAAAACAGACATCACCAAAAACATTAATAATTCATCAGTTCTTTGTTTTTAAACAAACTGCTGGGTTTTAATTTAATTATTTTAATAATAATATTTATGCCCATAATTACCGTATTTTCCGCACTATAAGGCGCACCGGATTATAAGGCGCACCTTCAATGAATGGCCAATTTTAAAACTTTTTTCACATATAAGGCGCACCGCATTATAAGGCGCATAGAATAGACAACTCCGTTCACTCCCAAAATGAATAAACAGCTGTTTTATTATTTTTCCCGAGGTAATGTCAGTAACATAGTATTTTCGCGACACAGTTTATCTTTTAACAACAGCAAGGTATAACAGGTAGTGCAACATTTCTATCACGTAGTGGAGGGAAACTTTTCCTCGATTCAGTAAACATGTAAAAGAAACAGTCTGATACCGTTACGGTAAATCAAACGTTAGTGCAATCACAATACAGTAACTCTCGAAATAGTGCAAAGCAATAACAATATAACAATAACTCAACGTTGTTCAAACGTTAATGTCCATATTCACAATATGACCAACCTTGTTCATCTGTAAACACTCAAAAGAAACACGTAAAGTAGCGTGCTGCTTCTTCTATGGGAGAAAATGGAGTCGGCGGCTGCTTCTCGTAGTTGCGAGACCTGTTGCAGCTCAATATTGATCCATATATAAGGCGCACCGGTTTATAAGGCCACTGTCGGCTTTTGAGAAAATTGAAGGCTTTTAGGTGTGCCTTACAGTGCGGAAAATACGGTGTCTGTTAATTTAGCACACGCAGCATTTCGGCGCGTTTTCCCGCCGGCGTCACGTGGCCGTCCAACATTTCCTGAGCTATTTCACATACTTGAAGTCCTTCCTCATTTATTCATTTTACATTTTATGTATCGTTCAGACTAATAGTGTGCAGGCTAAAATGCGCTTCAGTCCCCAGCGAGTCTCTCGGCGCAGGGGGCAGCCGGAGCGCCGCAGACTCGGGCGGCTACATGAGTATTTTGGGAATAAAATGTGTGTTTTGGAGCGAGTTCTGTGTTAGTGAGTGTGTGAGGTGTGACAGTGATAATGATGGAGATGCTGGGCTTCGCGATGGGATTAATCACTTTTCCTCTTGCCTACAGACTTCTGCCAGCTGACGTTGGACCCCAACACAGCAAACAGCTGCCTGTCCCTGTCAGAGTTAATAAGGAAGGTGAAATGGGGGGCAGAGCAGCCATATCCTGATCATCCAGAGAGATTTGACTACTGGCCCCAAGTTCTGTGCAGCAGTCGTTTGACTGGTCGCTGTTACTGGGAGGCTGAATGGAATGGAGTATCCTGGATAGGAGTGACTTATAAAAGAATCAGGAGGAAAGGAGACAGTGCTGACTGTCAGCTTGGAGCCAATGACAAGTCATGGATGCTGCGCTGCTCTCTTAACCGTTACTCTTTTTGGCAAAATAATAAACGGACTGACATACCCATAATGCCCTCAGGTTGCTGCAGAGTAGGAGTGTATCTGGACTGGGCGGCTGGTACTCTGTCCTTCTACAGAGTCTCCTCTGATGGACTGACCCTCCTATACTGCTTCACCTCCTCATTCACTGAACCCCTCTATCCAGGGTTTTGGGTTAATCGAGACTCTTCATTGTCCCTGTGCATGCTGGGATAGCTCACTGTGTGCTGGAGGAATCATTTTTACTTTATCAGAGTGTCACATATCACTGCTTCTCCATGACAAAAAGGTAAAATCTGTTTACCTTTAACCAGTATAACCCTTTTTACTCTTTCTGAAGTGTGACGTATGTAAGACAAAATAAGTGCCTGCAAGGTTTTGCAAGCTGAACCAGGGTTCTTGCAGGTTAAATTTAAGACCTTTTTAAAACCTTTTAAGACAAAAATTTAAGACTAACATTATGCATTACTAGAAATATTCGAATGATACCAGAAATTCTCATATTTTATGTCGCTCATATCCTTAGCCCAACATCCACATATCATACTGTATGTGTTTACAAAGTGTGTTTTAATAAGTTTACATGTGTTTAAAGTGTGTGGGAGGCTTAATCTACAAAAAAGTTTATTTATATGGTCTTTCTATACATATACATACACACAAAGCCCATATTTATGTATGTGTGTGTGTGTGTGAATAGAGTAAAATGGAATCAAAAAATAGTACAATTCTGTGTTATTAATTATCTTATATATCATAACTGCAATTCGTAATGCACTATACACATGCCATGAGGTACTAAACTGTGTTTAATAAAAGCTGGATGGAGGAAACAAAAGAAAACTGGGCACGACATCAGGAAACAAACATTTATTTTTTTCAGATAAGATACCAGCCTAAAAAACCTAAACAAACCAATAAAATCATTGTGATATAATATAAAACCTCTAACTGCGTCTGATTTTTAGCTGTACATTTACTGTGTCACGCCTTTCGGCGGAGAAGCAGCACAGACGGCGTGGGATCGGGTGAACGAGGGTTTATGAGAAGGGAGACAAAACAGGAACATCGAAGAAACGCAAGACGGATGTCAGTGACCGGACTGGGAAAAACATACCTAACGCAGACTTAAATACGTAGGACTAATGAAAACAACTGGAAACAGCTGAGGAGATTGGGATTCCACAGGAGGTTAATGAGGGGGTCTGGCTAGGGTTGCCAACCATCCCGAATTGTCCGGAACATCCCGAAATATGGCTGATTTTGATTTGTCCCTTCAGGGGCAGCTCCAGTCCCGTATTCCAATCACAGCCTCGTCGGCCAATAATAGACATGTAAGCATGGCAAAGCTCATGCAAACGTTGCTATGAGACACGGTTGTTGGCGTGCGTGTGTATACTGGCCACTAGTGGTGAGCGGTGACATTATAGACAATTATAGACTGTGTGGTCAAAATGAGCGGTGAACCCGCTAAGAAAAAATGACTCTGTAGCTACAAAAAAGAGTGGGAAACCAAAAAGTTATGGGTTAAAGCAGTCACCAGTGATACAGGAAAAGCGTTCTGCTCATTATGCCGTCGAGAGCTATCTATTAGTTATGGTGACGGGGAATGATTTAACTCGCCATGAAGGCTCAGATATGCACAAGAAGGCTGTGCTAGGGAAAAGAGGCAGTGACATTGACTAGTTCATTCTTTGACACATCTACGGCCGAAATAGACAAGGTTTCCGCTATGTTTACCATACCATCAAACATGGTCTTAGCTATAACAGCACTGACTGCACGGTTAAGTTAAATGGAACTTTATTTCAAGATTCATGTATTGCTAAGAAGACGCACTTAGGCAGAACCAAAGCTGAGATGATCACCATAAATGTTTTAGGACCAAGCACTGTGGAGGAAATTGTATCTTGTCTTTCTCCACCCAAAGGTGAACCTGTCTATTTTTCACTAACCAGTGATGCCTCGAATAAGGGAAATAGGAAAATGTTTCCAGTATGCGTGAGGTACTTCTGTGTCCAATGGTGTGCAATCCAAGCTGCTTGACTTTTATGAAGACAGCGATGAAATGGCAAATGGCATACACAAGCCTCTAATGACATGTCTGGAAAATTATCAGCTGGACATTAGAAACATCACTGCATATGCAGTCAATAATGTGAACGTCAATTATGGAAAACATCACTCTGTTGACAAGTTACTCTTGTTATGATCCCCAGTCTACGGTTGGGGATCGCCAGAAAGGTAAAGGAAAGAGAGAGAGGAAGACGAGACCAGCGGGGAATAGGAAAAGGGAACACGGGACACAAAGGGATCTTTTTTTGTATTTTTTTGTATTTATTCACAGACACGTCACAGACAGTAGGTGCAACAGACTTCGGGAGTGACCCAGTATAAAACAACAACCAAAAAACAGCCAATTAACACATCCCGAAACTAATCTACCCCTAAGTGTAACAAAAGGAAACAAAATAACAACACTAAACTTTGACTCCCTACCCAAACATACAGTAAACCACGTTGCACAAGAAACAAAAAAGGCAGTCACTCCTTATGCACCGGTACAAACAAACAAACACACAGACGAAGCGAAGGTATCCAGAAGGGAGATCAAAGAGGCGAAGTCGAGGTACAAACGAAAGTTCAAACCAAGCAGGCAGTCAGAACCAGGGCGAAAGCGCAATAAGGGACGAGGCGAGAGTCGAAAACCAGGAACAAAACAGTCATACACGAGCAGTCATTATTACGCCGCCATATAGGACACGTAACAACACCGGGTCCTTATAAGAAAATCAACACACTACTGTCCATTACCACAAGTGCTGTACAATTTATTATGTTTGACCCACTAAGCTGCTACAGGTCTCCATCTGACCTTTATCATCTCTCTGGACCTCCTTCCACCACACCTCCAGATGTCATATCGCCCCCTGTAGGACAGGAGAGGAACAGGTATCGAGAGAAAGAAAGAAAGAAAGAAAGAAAGAAAGAAAGAAAGAAAGAAAGAAAGAAAGAGAAAAAAAGAAAGAAAGAAAGAGAAAAAAAGAAAGAAAGAAAAAGACTACGGGCAAGCCCGTAACACCTCCCCACCAAAAACCTCATGTCCACATACCCGTGACAGGGCATTAGCAACAGGATTCTCAGTCCCCTTTTTGTGCACAATTGACAAGTTAAAAAGTTGAAATGTTCAAATGTTGGTTTTTATTACTCATTCTGTGAATAAAAACTAAAGGGTTATGGTCAGCATGTACTAATATGGGTCCAACATGAGAGCTTAAGTACACATCATTGGGTTCATTGGGCTCCCGCAACATCAAATTGTGTCCTGTGCGCCAATTCCGCCTCTTACGACTCCTGGCCGCTACTCCCGCCACATCCTAGTTCTTTCTACTTGCGTATCAGTAAGACATGCTCTCTTGAGATTAATTTTGTTTCATGTATCATTAGTAATGTGTTTTAGGATAAGAAAACATGTGCTGACTTTATATCATACTTACTTATGCATGTAGATTTGAGTACCCTTAAAACGATGTTGAATAATGACTTGCGAAGTAATGAACGGCCATTTGGAATGTATATCATTCATAAGAATCCCGTACAAGCACATCAAAATACCACTTATATTAATGAGTACATCAAATATGCAGTTACACACACTGTGGGACGGTGTGACTCAGCAAGTTCGTCACACCCCCTGTTGAAAACTCAACAACTAATCTACAAAGACTGACTGCACCTACGTTACTCCGACGTAAGGTATTGTTGTTCTCATGCGACTTACTGAGCGTTTCTTCTCTGTCTTCCGTGTAGCCCCGATCCCACCTCCCATTCTGTTCCTGTCTTTGTCTTGCTTCCCTGGATCCCTGCTGTGTTTTCTCCTCCGTCGTGTGTGCCTTCATCGTCAGACTGACCCCTTGGATCTCAAGACCTTTCGCTCCATGAACCCGACTACAATTCAGTCCATCATTTTTCTGGTTCCCCTCTGCCCTTCTTTAAATAAACCTCTTTGGCTTCCGAACCCCACACCTGCTCCAGTGTTCTGTTTTGCGCCAAGGTTAGGATGCCTGTGCTTGGAAGGTTGCTGGTTCAAATCCCAGGCTCAAGACACTCCAGGGACTGATTGACCCTGATTTCTCAAAAATAAAAATTGCTTTGGATAAAAACATCTGCCAAATATATTAAATGGAAATGAATGGTTATAGGACATGCTGTCACACCTGTACTGCATTGGCGATCAGGTAAATGAGTCTGGTTTGTGATCTTGCTTTAAGTCAGTGGTAATTAGCTCTTAATCTTTTTTAAACATTACTACTGGCTCAGTTATCATTGTCACGCCCAGCTCCGTTCGATCCTCGCGTGTGCCACACCCACCTCGTTACCTCATGTTAATGCCCGATTGTTCCCAACTGTTGCTCGTTGAGTTCAGCTTGTCATGTGTATTTAGTCCGTGTTTCAGTCTGTATTCCCCAGACTTGTCATTGTAATGTTACGTGTGTACTACCCTGACCCTAGTAAAACCCCGCCCGTCCGGCCATTCCGCCCGCCCCCCCCATTCCCCCCGCCCCCCCCCCCCCCCCCCCCCCCCC
>JAODKE010003979.1:0-13249 GCA_026779605.1 Mormyrus hasselquistii
TGCATTAAAAGAACTGAATTAAGGTGTACATTATCCATACTGGAGAAGATCTATTGGGATAATCCACACCAACCAAAGTATGTTGTTCCAGATGTGCGGCATAAATTTGTATTACCACACACTAACGGCCACGCCAATATAAGGATAAGGTGTGCTGTTTGAAGATGAATATCTCATGTAATGTTTGTACAAAGTAATTGCTATTTTATTAATCCATGTGGCATGGGGTGTGAGCCACTAGGCTGGTATGACGTGTTTGGTATCAAACTGATAGAAAATCACTCCCGATTCCAAATCCAGTCAGTGGTTACCATAAAAGTGTATGTATCAGAAGTTACACCAGCCTAATGAAAATCATCAGTAAGGTGGAATCAGTCTGGCCATAAATTCCAAAAAGACTGATACAGACCCCCTTCCGAAAGCCCGCCAAAGGGATGATCAGCCATTGGTCCAGGAGTCAAATTCCTGGTCATCCCTCTGCACAAGCGTTAAACCATAAAACCTTGTTACCTCAGAACAAAGCCAGGAGAACAAAGGAGAGGACAGAGAGGACAGGAAAGGAGAGGAGAAAAGAGGGAAGCGGCTAGAAAGACCATCAGCCCGGAAAAAGACCATCAGCCAGAGGAGAAGAGAAGCCCGGAAGAAGTCCTCCTGAAGCCTGGTCGGTGAAGACCCAGCTGGACAGAGAACTGCAACCCAGACAAAGCTTCCCAAGGAGAGAGAATCAAAGGGGCTCCACTCCAAAACTGCTCCAACACCGCGCCATCCTGAAGTGCCGACATCCCAGCTGCTCATCAGCCAACTGCCAAGACCCCCCCCCCCTTTTGCCGTAACCAAGTAAACCAACTTCCTCTTATCCTAACAACCTGAGCTGTTCTGTTAACCTGCTGCATGACTCTAAGTTCGGGTTTCCACAAACTGATTGCTTTGCAGAACAGTATTTCCCTTTTACAATTACTCATTTAAATCCGGTCATTGCATTTTCATAATTTCATTGTTTGTTGCTATTCCGTCATTTCGTGTTGTTGTTTATATTAGGTGTAATGTCTGTTTTATGTTAGTTAGGAGTAAATGCATGTCTTTTACACACCTTCAGCCTCTGTTCATTGAGTGCTCACAATAGTCCCTGCCTCTCTACTACGCTCTGAATTCTCAAACTCGCCTAAAATCTTGCGAGACTCTCTCTCATCGGCCGTGAGGGGAGCTTTGCTACCAATCGTTTACATCACCTGGTGATGCAGCTCGCTGGACGAGCCTTCTAACCCAGGTTACTGAGCGAAACTGGTAATTAGTGAACCCCGTTTAAGTCTCACATTAACGGAGTCACGGGGATACAGCAATTGAGTTTGTAGAAGCCGATCATTCGGCATAACAATTGGTTAATAATCAGCATTAAATAATAATTAATTCATTTTAATTAATGTCAAAACATATTGGTGAAGATATTAAAATTACCTGAGCCAATAATTCCTACACCACCAATCAGGCCTGTATGGTACAGTGACCAGACAGAAGACACTCCTTAGTGAAAGGCACATGGCAGCCTGCCTGAAGGACTCTCAGACCATGAGAAACAAAATTCTCTGGTCTGATGAGACAAAGATTGAACTCTTTTGTGTGAATGCCAGGCGTCACGTTTAGAGGAAACCAGGCACCGCTCATCACCAGGCCAATAGCATCCCTACAGTGAAGCATGGTGGTGGCAGCATCAAGCTGTGGGATGTGTGTCAGCAGCAGGATGTTGTCATTATGGGGTGTTGTGTGTAGAATATTGAAGGAAAAAAATTAATCAATTTTGGAATGAGGCTGTAACTTAAGAAAATGTGGAAAAAGCAATGCGCTGTGAATACTTTCCAGATGCACTGTAGTTTGTCTGCTCAATCGTCTTTACTCGTCAGAGCATAACGAACAGAGATTTCGCTGTAATTTTTGTTGTCAACAACTTCTTCGTTTACATTGTCGTTACAATTTAGTTGTGAAATATGAGGTCACCAACAAATACTAATAATCGCCAAAATTAACACTGCTGTCTGGCCCACAAAGTCAGCGACCCTCTCTACTGCCTCGTCATTGATTTTTGATAATTTTGGGATATGGTTGTGTTGTCCTGACATGTGAAAGCCCACAATCACTTCCTTGATCTTCTTGATGTTTAGAACCAGGCTGCTGCATGGTCTCTCTCTCTCTCACTCACACACACAGCGTGAGTTCGAGATCCTTTGCGTGAAGTGGACATGTTCGGTTCCCGAGTCGCACATCCTCTATGATGCTGATACTGAATGCTGCTGCGCTTTCTCTCATACAAACATGAGACACGATTAATAACACATTCAAATTGAATTAAGAATGCACTTGGCCGGCAGACATTTTTAACTGCTGATTTTTTTTTTTTTTTTTTTTTTTTTTTTTATTCAGGTGAAATATCCAGCTTTAAATTTTATTTTTCGCTGTTAAAGAAATTGGACCTCAGTGACCTCATATCTGGCTGGCCCTGAATGGAAGTGCTTCCCAGATGAAGACGAATTCACTCAAGATGAACTCTCACGGACATATATCACATATATCCAGATCGAGACTGTAACCCAAGATGACTGAGTTGTAATCCATTTGAGTGTGAGTGACCTACAAACAGACAGACAGACGATCACGATCTTCCATCTTTAATGTTCATTTTTAAAGGGCCCACTTGCTTAATATGCCTTCCCAGGAGCTCCTGCGCCCTCTAAAGCTGTCCAATAGCATTATTCCGCTGGGGCAGCTGGGAAATGTAGTACATTTTTAAGTAGCAAAATTTTCAGTTAGTGAGGGGAAAGTAGCATATTTGCATATTTATTCAGATAGGGTAACCAGATAATCCATGTCAGGGAGGACACTCTGAGCTAGGACAGGAATTGTAAATTACCATGTCAATTAAAAGGACCTGGATTTTACTTGAGCACCGAGTGCTTGCTGTGTGCTGATTGGTCAGTCTCCTATAATCATGCATGTGTCATTAATGCTAATGTGAAACAGCTGGGTCTTTCAATCAAGGAAACAAACTAGTCAAAGCACAAGAAAAGCTGAACTATATAGCCGAGCGCGGGAGCCTTTCGGTTTGAAAGTAGTTTGTAAAACCCGAAGTATCTTAAAATGTCCTCCTTGACATGGATTATCTGGTCACTGTAGATTCAGATAATATATTCCATAATATTTCAAGACGTATGGCCAAGACCAAGGCAAGATCAAGACAAAATGGGTTGAAGACTGAGATGAGGTAGAGATCAGGTCGAACAGTCTCGAACCGGTGGTCAAAAACTACAACTCTACCAAGTTGTATAATGAAGCGTTAATACCCAGGTCATGTTATTCGATGATGAGTTTGTTGGGCTGAGTCGTATTAAAAGCATAACTATAGTCAATAAAGAGCATTGTAACATATGTGGCTTTATGATCCATGTATTCCAATGCAGTGTGAAGCATAATAGCTAGTACATGGTTACCTAACAGGGCGGCGTGGTGGCGCAGTGGCCGGCATGCACACCTCTGGGAGTCTCAACCGGGGTTCCATGTGTGTAGAATTTGCATGTTCTCCCTCTGGGGTTTCCTGTGGGTACATTGGTTTCCCCTCCTCCCCAATATTCTTGCTTATTCATTGACAATGTTTTCAATGACATTCAATGACAACATTCTTTAAAATATTAAGTTATTCAGGGCTTGCTTCTCACAGCGTCTTTCCTCTAGCAAAGGCTACCTACTAAGTGAGATGTTAGCAGCAGAATGTTAGGTGAAATCAGAAGTCAAAAGACAAAACACGGGATGAAAATGAAGGCACCATTAGGGAATATCTCATGCACTTGAGAAATTAATGTCTGATCAGAGCTATCAATGAAAATTAACTTTAAAACTGATAGAGAAAAATATGATTTTTAGTGTTAACTAACCTTTTATCAATAACAAATAATCAAACAAGCAATCACTTTGAATCTTTTAAAATATTTCAGGACATAGAGGAACTGGAGATGTGCTCCAGCAACATGACATTTGGAAATACCAATAAATGTGTTTTTTCCTGAATGCCTGGAATCATAGGATATTCCTCAATATCAAGAATACCTGTGAGTTTTTCAAATTTGGGAAGAGTCTGCACGAACATTTACATCTTCGTAAAAGTTTTATTACCTTGAAGGGTCTGCAAACCCTCTCCTTGGATTGCCACCTTATCATGGTGGAGGGGTTTGCGTGCCTCAGTGACCCTGGGGGCTGTGTTGTCGGGGGAAATAGCGCCTGGTTGGGTCTCCAAAGGCAGAAAGGTCCCAGGGGAGGAGCCAGACAAAGAGCAATCCAAAAGAACCCTATGATGATAAATTCTACCAAGGTATAATTTCCCTCGCTCGGACTAGGGTCACCGGGGCCCCACCATGGAGCCAGGCCTGGGGGAGGGGCCCGTTGGTGAGCGCCTGATGGCTGGGCCTTGGCCCGTGGGGCCCCGCCGGACATAGCCTGAAAAAGTCACGCGGGACTGTCCCTAGGTGGGCCCACCACCCACAAGGGGAATGTCAGGGGTTCGGTGCATTGTAGATCGGGTGGCGGCCAAGGGAGGCCCTGGCGGTCCAATCACCAGCTGACAAAACTGGCTTTCGAGACATGGAATGTCACCTCTCTGGTGGGGAAGGAGCCTGAGCTTGTGCGTGAGGTTGGGAGATACCGACTAGATATAGTCGGGCTCGCCTCAACGCATAGCTTGGGTTCTGAAACCAATCTCTTGGAGAGGGGCTGGACGTTCTTTTCTTCTGGAGTTATGGCAGGTGAGCAACGCCGGGCTGGGGTGGGGCTACTGGTGGCCCCACAGCTCGGTGCATTAACATCGGAGTTTACCCCGGTGAACGAGAGGGTTGTTTCCCTGCACCTTCGGGTCAGAGATTCGGACTGTCATCTGTGCTTATGCGCCGAATGTCGGTTCAGAGTACCCAGCCTTCTTAGATTGCCTTAGTGGTATGCTGGTTGGCGTGCCACAAGGAGATTTCATTGTTTTGCAGGGGCTCAACGCTCACGTAGGCAATGAGTGTGACCTGGAAAGGGGGTGATTGGGAGGAACGGCCTTCCCTGATCTGAACCCGAGTGGTGTTTTGTTATTGGACTTCTGTGCAATGCATGGTTTGTCCATAATGAACACCATGTTCAAGCATAAGGGTGTCCATAAGTGGACATGGTACGAACATGACCGGGGCTACAGGTCGATGATCGATTTCATAATCATATTATCTGATCTGCAGCCTTCTGTCTTAGATACTCGGGTAAAGAGTGGAGCAGAGCTGTCAACTGATCACCACCTGGCGGTGAGTTGCCTCATGTGGCAGGGGAGGAGGCCGGTCAGACTTGGTATAAGCGTATAGTGAGGGTCTGCTGGGAACGTCTGGCAGAGACTATTGTTCGCCAGAGCTATAACTCGTACCTCCGGCAGAATTCCAACCACATGCCGGGGGAGGTTGGGGACATTGAGTCTGAATGGACGCTGTTCCGGACCTCCATTGTGGAAGTAGCCGTACGGAGCTGTGGCTGCAGGGTGGTCGGTGCCAGTCATGGCAGTAACCCTTGTACCCGATGGTGGACACCAGAGGTGAGGAGGCCTGTCAAGCTGAAGAAGGAGGCTCACCGGGAATTATTAGCCCGGGGGTCTCCGGAAGCAGCTGGCAGGCCAAGCGGAACGCGGCTCGGGCGGTCGCAGAAGCAAAAAGCCGGGTGTGGGAGGAGTTCAGTGAGACCATGGAAAGTGACTTTGGATCGGCCTCAAAAACGTTCTGGCAAACCATCCAGAATATCAGGAGGGGGAAGCAGCTCCTGGTTCCTACTGTTTATAGTGGGGAGGGGGTGCTGTTGACCTCACCTGGGAACATCACCTGGAGGTGGACGTAATACTTTGAGGACCTCCTCAACCCTGCCTCAGATACATCTACACACACTGCCTTTGAGACATCTGAGGGTCCCGGGTGTGGACAAGATCCGCCCGGAGTACCTGAAGGCTCTGGATGTTGTGGGGCTGTCGTGGCTGACACGCCTTCTCAACAGTGCGTGGAGGTCAGGGACAGTGCCACTGGATTGGCAGACCGGGGTGGTGGTCCCCTTATTTAAAAAGGGGGACTGGAGGGTGTGTTCCAACTACAGGGGAATCACAGACGTACTGCCTCAAGTGGAGGAGTTCAAGTATCTCGGGGTCTTGTTCACGAGTGAGGGTAGGCGAGATCGAGAGCTGGATAGACGAATCTGAGTGGCGTCTACAGTTTTGCAGGCGCTCAACCAGTTCGTCGTGGCTAAGAAAGAACTGAGCCGAAAAGCAAAGCTCTCGATCTATTGGTCCATCTTCGTCCCTACCCTCACCTATAGTCATGAGCTATGAGTAATGACCAAAAGAATGAGATTGTGAATACAGGCGGCCGAAATGAGGTTTCTTCGTAGGGTGTCTGGGCTCTCCCTTAGGGATAGGGTGAGAAGTTCAGATATCCGGGAGGGTCTAGGAGTAGAACCTCTGCTTCTTCATGTCGAAAGGAGCCAGTTGAGGTGGTTTGGACATCTGATGCGGATGCCTCCTGGGCCGCTACTCAGAGAGGTTTTCCATGCATGTCCTACAGGGAGGAGGCCCCAGGGCAAACCCAGGACTCGCTGGAGGGATTATGTCATCGGCTGGCCTGGGAACACCTCGATGCCCCCCCCCTGAGGAGCTGGCAGAGTTAGCTGGGGAGAGGGAGGTCTGGGTACCTCTCCTGAAACTGCTACCCCCGCGACCCGAACCCGGGACAAGCGGTAGATGATGGATGGATGGGATGGATGGATGGGTCTGCAAACTGCCCCAATGCTTTCAATGTAACTAATTAAAAATGGAATACTATAAATTTCTTATTTAAGCATGAGAGTTTGTTGGTAACCTTGCATAATTAAGCTGGGTCTTGCTAGATGAAAGTCTGCAGGAAGTACAAACCAAAAGCACAATAACATCCCTGGGGTTCTTACTAGGACATGTATTGAGATGTGAGAGGACCACAACCAACACAATCCCCAGATAATCAGTAACCATCATTCTTTGCATGTTCCACTGCACCAACCAGTTATAAATCACTTAATCAGCATTACACTTCTTCCAGATTTTAAGGTTATCTTGAATCTCTTGGTACGGCTCTTGTCTCACAGTTCAAATTCGTCTTGGTGTTGTGTAAAGTAAACTAATAACCAAAGATTAATTAATTCAAATAGCACACAGGGAATCACACAGACAAAACACATTCAAGTTCAAACTCATATTGCTTAACTCTAACAGCTGACACAGTTCTGTAACGTACAAGGGTTTAGAGCACCGGACGGAAGCCAGCGTCAAGCCAAATTCAGGTGATTGGTTGCCATCGTTTCAGACCCTGAACCTCCCCCAGGACCACAAAGCAAGCATGGAGGGCTGCAGCTGAAGCCCCCCACCCTGGGTACTGCCTTCTCCACTCCCTTTTGGCAAGAAGCTGAGGCCTATCAGGATCATACACCAAAAGCAGTAGATCTCATCAACAACCACTGATTTACATTACACCAAACATGACCCCCCCACCCATCTAATTGATGTGCAACTGCATTGTATTACACACTACACAGTGCACATTATCCTCACTAAACACACACTTTTGTATTACTTACTTACTTACCTGTCTGTCTGTCTGTCTGTCTTTATTTATTAATTAATTACAGGTTGCTGCCATTCATAGACAGCTTGCCCTACAAAGAGCAAGTTGAGGGAGACATAAAAAGAATTTCTCCACGGGGACAATAAAGGGTTCAATTATTTATATGATTTACTTGTTAATTGTTTTTATTTTCCTTGCTCGTCTTGCATGATGCCCCAAAGTAAGTTCCTTGTATATGGGAGAACTTAGCGATAAATAAATGATTTCGATTCAGCTAAAGGTTTTCTTGTTCATCTGTCCATACTTGAACAATTGAGGACCCCTAGTGTCCGAAAGATAGAAGTGCAATATAAAAAACGGAAATCACTGACTTCGAGGTACGCTGATATTTCACGTAGGTGTGAAACAGGGTCACCAACTCCGGTCCTGGACAGCAGGATAGTAGCCTAGCTCTCCAGGACCGGAGTTGGAGACCCCTGGTGTAAAACACTACAAACACTTGCAAATAAATAAATAAATTACATTAACACACTAGCCACGTGTCTCTTAGTAATTTACAAAAAACACTGATTCACAGACTGTATTACTAAAATAAACCCAATTTTAGATGAATTTCCTGTATTTGTAATTGAATTAAAAATTGTATTTTATTTTTTTTTTTTTGCAAATGATTCAGGTGTTACAGTTAAATGTAAACGTATTTAAAGACCTTCTAAACACTCAAGCATGATAGATATGGACCGAGAGCCTTCCCATAATGCACTGGGTCACATAAACACAAACATAATTGCGTACTAAGCAGGCTGTGGGGTATATTAACGATTGAAACTATGGAAGATTACAAGCACAAAAATTCAAATGCCTATTCATTTTGCGATTTGCAATTCAATATTCAATGAGAGCATGCATTTGTCATTTCAATATTCAGTCAGAGCAATTTGAAGATACATTTTGCAATTGGCAAATCAATGTGCCAAGTGCTGATGCAATCCTTAATTCATTTCAAAATATTTTGTTTTCTTTAAAGATTACGTATTAGGTTAACTTTTAAATAAAATTAAAATATTTTGGGAGCATGACTAGGGTCATATGTAGAGTTTTAACTATAGAAATAAGCACATATTACCGCTTTTAGTGATTCTACTAAACATCCGCAAATCATATTCATTCGCGAAGGGTTTTGGAACGTAACTTCGCGAATGTCTGAGATCTGACTGTCTTTTATGAAGGCATAAAACATTTATTGAAGTCGGTTAAAGACAAAGACTACATTAGATTCTGTATAAAGTACTTTTTTATATATATGTATGTGTGTGTGTGTGTGTGTATGTAAATTATTTGTGTATGGTGCTCAGGGTTGTTATATGTGCATGCTTGGCAGAGAGGCTGTGTTATGGTAGGTTTGAAGGTATAAAGTGCCCATGAGACTGACAGCTTTCCATGTGTGTTTTTCCATTTCTGTGACACCCAATAACATACATTCCCTCCAACACCCATCAGCTGTAGTTCCATTCACTCTGGGGAAAGGACTCTCAAACTTTCCACATTAAAAACAAAACGTACCTCTGTACCTGTCAGACTTTATGTATATTTTTTATTTAATCAAGATACATACATATGAGTTTGCTGGGTCTAGTTATGACCAGTTTTGCCACACCACATAAATGAGAACACTAAAACACGTCGGCTGAAAGATTAAAATACATTATGCAAAAACAAAGGTAACTCAACAGGCGTAAATACAATACTTATGTACAGCGTGTTCTGTGCTGAATCACTTGTAAAAAATGTGGAACATTTAAGATGTTGTGTGAATTGTTACACACATGCACGGCGCCTGGGGGCTGAAGCTGCAGTGGGGCAGTCTGTCTCCGGGCTCAGAACAGCGCTGACCCTTTAGTGCATGAAGAACCCTGACACACACACACACACACACACACACACACACATAGATGCCAGCCTCATTCTAACCCCTCCTGACGTGACTAGAAATCCAGCTAATGTACCACTTTTTCTTTTCTTTTTTTTTTTTGGGGGGGGGGGGGTCGCTGCTTAGCACTGTTTGTGCAAACTTGTCTTGAGTCATACTGGGACTGAACCAAGATCATTTAAATCCCTTCTTCAATTGCTTGATAATTACCTTTGTCACTTTGAGGTGGTTTACCCCTGATGTCACATCTTAGCACAATTACAGTATGAAATGTGAATCTCAAAGCAGTGAATCGGGACGACAACCGACTTTCCATTAGAAGTCCAATATATTGGAAGTGAACAGCTGTATTTAAACACCCACGTCTTCACTTTCAGCACATTAGAATACAGTAGAAACAGTAACTGATTAGCAAATAAGTGATACTTTAGCTACCAATCAGGATTTGACCAAGTTAACCCCGGCCGGTTACTTCTACCAGTGTGCCAAAAAATGGCAGAACCGAAGAATATAAAAAAATGAACAGAACAGGTAATGTGTGACTGTCAAGTATCAGTTTATCCAGTTGAAATTATACCTTACAACAATCATATATAACAAAAATATCAAAAAACAGTGCAAATAATGGTTTTCACATCCTCTTTACAAGAATCAAAAGGGAACTCTTACGTGGGCAATTTGGATGTTTTTTTTTTTTTTTAAAGTAGAAAGGGGAGGGAGGAAGGTGGCAGCTTGACTGGGGGGGTTGGTCTCAGGTTGGTTTCACCAGGTCCGGTTTTCAGGAACTTCGCCTGGTTCTGGAGTGTTGGATCAACCACTGCAGTGTGATATCTGGCAGGAAGAGTAGACAGACATGACCGAATAAACAACGGAGGTTGCCATGGAGTCACCATGGTAACCATATGTATGGGACTCATGTGGGAGAACAGGATCTGCTCTAAAAGCGTACGGCCCTCTCGATGATATTGAGAAACCAGATATAAAATAAACCTCAAATCCTTTGACACTGATAAAACCTATTGACATTTACTGCAAATAATTGAATGGGAGCCAGAAAATGCAAAAAAATAAACGTAATATATTTTATTAATAATGCTCTCCATCACAGTACTAAAAGCACTTTGCAAAAGGACTGTGATAAAACTGTCCTGTCCAAGACACTCCCGCCCGCCTTGGCCCAGAGACCTTTGATGTCCTTCAGTATCCGGGGAGCAGTTTTCACAGGACAATGCAGTGACTTCATCCTTACATCATGCACAGTAAGAACGAGTTACAGATACATCAAATGGAAGCCAGGCATTTGTTTCCCCTTGAGAGCCACAGGCTGCATCACTGCTCATTTATACACACAGTAGTGCTCCATTACGAGTTAGATAATGTCAATAATAAATACAGAACCAAGCAGCAATTGTCAGTGCATCGCTCTGGTCATGTCAGGAGGAATGAGAATGAGATGGGGGCAGCATTAATATTCTGTTTGATAAGTAAATATTAGCAATTTAAACACCTTATTTGTGATTCAACCCCTGCTTGTGACAGTGCACGTCTGCGGTTTCATATTAATAAAGACAACGCCTTCCCAGTGAAACAGTTCTTTCACCTTCATGTTTATTTACTGCCAGTGATCTGTGATGTTCCCTTATATGACACCCTAACCCCAACCCCCCCCCCCCCCCCCCGAAAGGCTTGATCAAATGCCAAAGCGTGAAACAATGGCTTCCCATTTCAGATGGTAACCAAAGCACAGATAAGCAGGGCATCATGACAAAAACCTGTCTGCAAATTCCAAGCATCATTCAATAAAATATTCACCTACCCCTATGCCAGCTTACTTTTTATCATCGTTTAAACGAGACAATAAACCCTGACAGGGAGGACCTCCGAATTCGCCAGTCGTCCATCTGCACAAACGACTAAAACATGCAGATGTTGAAACACAGGTGCCGACTGCATGACCGGGGTTGACGTTAAGTAGGAGATGCTGAAAGGTCTCTATTAGGTAAGAGGAAGTGAGATACGGCCCAGAATCATACCAATGTTGTCTTTTTCCTTGCAGGAGATTGAGTAACAGCAGATCTCTCTGTCCTGGATGGCAGACAGATTCCTGAGAGGAAAGCAGCAAAAAACAGGGAGTGTGTATCCCTTTCTCAATACCCCCCACCCTCCACCCCCCCACACACACACACACACACACACACGCCGTCGACATCCAGAGCTTCCCTCACATAATGGCCCTGTCAGCATTCGTTCCTAACAGTTACCAGAATAACACGGAAAACAAAATCAAAGGCCAGAAAATACAGGATGTTGTATCCTACTGTAAGAAAGGGGGAGATCTGTGCAGGTCTGACAAGCCCATCCACCTGCTTCGCCTGTGCCTGATCAGCGAGCACAGCGGATTCGCTTCCCAGCCGCTGCTCCCGCACCGCTTCACTCACACTGCTGCCAGAGCAGCTCTTTTGCTTTCACTCTTTACCGTTTTGTAAAATTCACCTCTTTTCCATCTCAGTCCTGTTCCAAAATAAAGTTCCCATCCACATGTAACTGCGCCGAGTCTTCACACAATCTTCAGTTCTATTTTAATGCTTCAGTGTGACAGGTTTCCTTCATTAACCTTTTATGGAAACGCCGCCTCTGTTCTCTGTGTACTTCTCATGCTCTCCCTGCGTTGCACAGGTTTTCTGTGGGTATTTCACTTACGTCTCACAGTCCAAAGGCGGGCAGTTAGCCAAGAGGTGCCTCTATATTTGCTCATAGTTGAGGACTGTGAGTGTGTGTGCCCAGAGATGGACTGGCATCCTGTCCCAGCCCTGTGCTGTATGCTGCCTGCTCTAACCATGACCTTGACCAGGGTAAGCAATGAGAATATGGATGGAATATACATTAAATTCAAGTCAATAGTTTTTTTTATTCATTCTGTGGAATGTCCTTGTTCCCACACTATGCAAAATAGCTCATCCAATGCAATTATCTCCATTGTATTGGTAGCTGTGTCTTAAGCTTTGATGCTGCTAACTTTGAATACTGATAAAGTTTAGTTGTCTTCCGGCATATGGGCCAAAACTGGCACATCAGAACAATGTCGATATCTTGATTTTCAACAAATATCGGCCAATGTGATATGTTAACCGACGCCATGCACCTCTACAGCTAACATTATGTTTTTACTTTCCTAGCTAGATAACCGGCTGCTACTGTAGCTGGCAAAATGAACAATTTTTTGCACTATAAAATAGAGGCATTTTCCAAAAGCGTTGTAGCACAAAGATTGTTACCGTAGCACAGAGATCATCAGGTGGTGATGATCTCTGTGCTAGCACTACTATGCTAGCACTACTATGCGAGTCGACCTGCAGCACGTGAACGTGAGAGCGTGCAATCCAGGAGTATCTTTATTTTATCCCCAAAATTTATTCTGACTGTACAGATCAACGCACTGAATCACCACCTTAATGATCACGATCCGTCTTTACACCTCTGTCACATAGTTTTATTCAATTGCCGTTGGTGGTTGAACAGCTGGTTCTGAATCTTGTTCCAGAAAGTATATTTCCTATAATGCTTCTAGGTAACCAACACATTAGTACTGCCAGACTGATTGCAGCCCATCACTGTTAATACAGAAGATCTTATCTAGCCAGTAGTAGTATTGAATACCCCACACACACACACACACACACAT
>JAODKE010003980.1:0-13237 GCA_026779605.1 Mormyrus hasselquistii
TTGTTTATATTTGTAAAAACAGTCTGTATATATATATATATATATATATATATAGACACACACACATACACTGACAGGAGTCTGTGAGATGTTTGTAAAATTTATATATCCATTAAAAAATAAACAGAAAAATGACAAAAAATTCCAGCATACTGTACAACATATCACCTGATTCAAATCTAGAGAGGCAAGGTACAATCTAAGTGGGGCCACACTGCTTTCTCATCACAACGGAAGCTGTCAGACACTTTGTGCCATGGCTGATGGAGCAAACAGCTGTATGGATTGTAGCATATATCACATGGTGCAGGCAAATAATAGCTTTATGTGCATGTATACGTCAGCTGCAATGAAATGGTACAAGTTAAATATTTCAAAGACAAAGCACATGAAGAACGTTATCCTCGATGCTGCAGAGGTGGTTTGACATAATTCACTGAAATGGTTGAGGCACATAATAAGTTCGCATTTTGAATGTCAAATGAATGTTGAATATTAAACTGTGATCTTTTCCGCTGGGTTTTTAGGATGAGTGTGTGTGTGTGTCAAAGAGAAAACTGAACTTTATCTCCGGGTTATGGTTGTGAGCATGAGGGCGGGGTTAGAAGGAAAGCAGGGAATGTTTCCTTTTGGTGCGTGTAGGGTTAATGCACTACAGAGCTGTGACTATGAGCTTGCTGTGTTTTATGTTGTCTGGATCTAAAAATACAAAAGTATGGTGACTTTAAGCTTGCTGTGTTTTTTTATTATCTGGATCTAAAAACATAGGTATGGTGACTTTAAGCTTGTCGTGCTCTGCACTTTGACTTTGGGTGGAGTGGGATTGAATGTGTAACATTCCTGGCGAGGTGTGCGTTAGCCGTCGGGAAGGGGCTGTAAACTGTGGAGTCTTTAATAAAACATTTCCCCTCTTCCTTGGCGTCCTTATTTGGCTGGACCTCCTCAGGGTTATTAAATAAAAAAGGTGGTGGCTGTAAATACTGACGAGGTTTTCTTACTGAGCGTACTTGTTACAGTTTTAAGTTGTATACCTGATTATGCCGTAATAATACGTTCAATTGTTTTTCTATATATTTATTTCAAAATTTACCTTGTTCAAATAAAAATATATTTCTGTACAATTAAATTTACCATAGTCTTTAATTCTGCAAAATAGATGACCAAATACGGTTGTTTACCAAATGCATAAAACCGTTACCCGAATGCCAAATAGTGACTGTTAAACTCTATGCGAGGCAAATATAGCACAATGCATGCATTTTCCAACAGATACAAGCCTGTGAGATTGAGAAACGATAATATTTATAAATGAATCAATTTAAAATAAAAGGTTAGGCCTACCTAGAATTTCAGTTCGATAAAGACGCTGGTGATTTTTCGCTAGCGGCCTCGCCAAAAGGGTGAGAGTAACGAGGATTCCGCCGGACATAAAAATAGAAGAGCCTGTGAGGAGCTCAGCATTGCGGTGCAACCGCGCAGTCAGCCTGCGCAATTTTGTTATCCATATTACAGAGTACAATACGGTTTTCCGAAATCGTATTGTTTTTAATGTTAACATTGATTTCATTGTTGATTTGTTAAACATGTGAAAATGTTCTATATATTATCTGTTCAGCGTTCTCTGGACGAGGATAATCTGTATTTTTCCCTCTCTGTTGTCCCGTCAGAAGACAGATGTGGATGTCCAGCTACCAACGTCACTGTTTATGGATGCCTGTTCCTGACGAATAAAATAAATCATAACAAATCAATAAAAAAATTAAAATTTCTTTGACCAAACATGTCAGCATTTTATTTTAATTCTTTCGAATTTCTGTAAATCTCATATCCAAGCACTATTGAACTGTTTTTGTCTTATCTGATTAAAATTTCTTATATACAGTAAGTAAAGCTACTGTACACCTTGCAAGAACTCCTGTGAAATATCTACACTATTGTAGAAACGTGGTTGCCACTCTACAAGCCATTTTATCAGAATTAATACACGAAAGAAAGAAAAAAAAGGATATTGCAAAGCATCTGTTAAATTGAATCATGAAAGTGCATGTAGAAATGCTGCCCCAGGACATGTGATATACTGCCAGAAAGCTATAGCAATTTGTACTATACGAAAATGCATGATTGGGGCAGGATTTCTAATTGTGCATTTCGCCCTATACACTGTAACAATGGGGGAGCTGCCATACATAATCTAAAACTAAAAGTCCACGGAAGTGGCACGTAGGAATCCTCCTATTGGTTACCCAGAGTTAATGCGCGTGCACGGTGCATGCATAAAGACGTTTTCAATGGATCGCTGATTTCACGAGTCAAAATGGAAAATTAAAGTGAAAAAAAGAGAGCGTCATACTTCATAGAGGCGGAGTTGGAGGTTTTAATGCACGCATATGAAGAATTCAAGCCATTAATAATAAAAAAAAACAATAGGGCTGCATCGGCTAAAGAAAGAGAGTTGGCTTGGTAAAAAATAACGGACTGAGTACTAAATGCGTCAGTGTATAAAATTGCAAATTTGACATCGCCTCCCCTTTTATTATAATGCAAATTAAACACCCCATCCGCATCCTTTTAATTGTTAAATCACTATGAAAGCATTTACTTTTCCTGCCATTCATTTCTTTAGGTTAAAATAACAATGTATATTGACTAGGAATATGTGGTTTCTTATTTAATAAGGCGTAATCCTTCTGGAGCCAGAAGAACTTTGAGCCAAGTCAAAATTAAACACAAATCTCTGCAAAAAGGTAATATTTGATTACACGATCAATGAACTATTTATTAAACACGATTTAGTATATTCTTTCTGTGATGTAGCTAATAGAAAGCAGGCTGAAGCCCATGTAACTGGCGGGGGCCCACTACCACCTCCCCTCACCCCACCTGAGGAGCTGGCTCTGTCTCTTAATAAAGGGCGACCAGTGGTTGCTGGCATTCCAGGGGGCATTTCATCACACACACCATGCACCACAAGTACCATGGTGAAATGTAAGATTACCACTATGATTTGTTTTCATTATAAATTACTATCTGTCACTTAAAATCTTTTTGAACATGCTTAACGTTTTTATGCAGGCTTACTTTATTCAACTGCATATGATGTATAGGCTGCTGTGATCTTAGTTGTATTACTTTGATGTGTTTTTTTTCTGCATTATTGGTTTTTCTTTGATAATGAGAATTTTATGGTTTGTATTTTCTTATAAATACTGATAGAGGGATTGTATTATTGGACCCTACAGAAAGAACACAGTCTGTCACAGTTGTAAGTGTTTTGTTGTCAGGTACCTTTAGTTGCTTTTAGATATTTTGTTTTTTTTTTCTTTTAGCCGGATATTTATTCAACTGCATATGATGTATAGGCTGCTGTGATCTTAGTTGTATTACTTTGTTGTGTTTTTTTTCCTGCATTATTGGTTTTTCTTTGATAATGAGAATTTTATGGTTTGTATTTTCTTATAAATACTGATAGAGGGATTGTATTATTGGACCCTACAGAAAGAACACAGTCTGTCACAGTTGTAAGTGTTTTGTTGTCAGGTACCTTTAGTTGCTTTTAGATATTTTGGTTTTTTTTTCTTTTAGCCGGATAATGTATGTGTCACGCCCGGCTCGTCCGATCCTCATGTGTGCCACGCCCACCTCATTACCTCGTGTTAATTCCCGATTGTGATCACCTGTTTTCTGTTATTTTCGGATTGTCTTGTGTATTTAGTTTGCGTCAGAGTCAGTATTCGCCAGATCTGTCATTAATGTGCATTGACGTGTGCTTCCCCGCTGTCCTGTCTACCTTCAATAAAACCCGTTTACCCTGCATTTGTGGCTCGCTCGCCAGCTTCCCCGCTCGCCTGCGAAACGGTCGTGACAGAATGACAGATCTCCCAAACGCGCCTCCACAGACGAGGATCAACGCCTCGGCCTATTGAAGGAGTTGATTTATTGGCTGAATTTACCCGAGGTCCAGGAGCTCAGGATTTGGCCAGCCAGAGCGGGACTCGCAAGTGCACGACAATCTCCGGCACCTGGTTGAGAGGGTAACTGAGAGGCGGCTCCAGCCGCTTACCCTCTCTAAGGCCACCCCGCCTCAATCGACCTGCCAAAGCCGGAGAAAAAAGAAGAGGAAGCTGAAAGAGAGAAGCCCAGAGGACACGCCGGCAATCTTCCTGGGACCTGCCTCTATCTCTCTCGCTCCTCTCCCTGCCAGTGATCGAAAAGACATCATTGCCCAGGACATCATTGCCCAGGACATCACCGCCACGTCGCTCCCCCCCGTTCCTGAAGCCCGCATTACAGCCACAGAGCTGCCACTGCTGGCGGCTTATCTCTTCCGGGTAGCACGCCTGACCCATAAAGGGGCCAGCTCAGTATTGGATGCTATTCCGTGAGTTCCGCGATCCCTTAAAGGGACCACGCAGTACCGGGAGGTGCCGACGTTGGGTGCACTAACGGAGGTACCCGACCTCACGTTTGCTGCCGCCACTCTGCCCGCTGCATCGTCTATTGCTGCAGTTGCTCTGCCCGCTGCACCATCTGTTGCTGCAGCCGCTACGCCCATCCTGCCTGTCCCGCCGGCGCTCGCCATTCCTGTCCTGCCTGTCCCAGCCCCTGCTGAGGACCCTTCTGCGGGCCCAGAGTTGGAGGTCGCTGCGGCGCCCCCTGCTGCACCGCCTGAACTCTCTGCTGTGCCGCCCAGCGAGGCTAGGCCTCCACCTCCTGCTCTGCCCGTGGCTACTACTCCTGCCCCAGGGCCGATGGCCCCTGTACCCAAGGAGGTCCCGGACTATCCTTCGGCCCCTCGGTCGTCTGCGGGTCCCCCCACTCCAGCACGTCGGATGGCACCTTCCCCGACTCTGGCTGCTCCATTGCCTGCTGCGGCTTCCCCCTTTTCCTTGCCTTCGCCAGTCTCCCCTCTGACTCCATCCTCACCTCTCCTGGTGCCCCCTCTGACTCACTTCTCACCTGTTCTGCCTGCCTCCTCACCCCCAGCAAGGTCCCCTACGGCTTCGGCCTCACGGTCGCCTCTGGCCCCTCCAGCTGTGGCCCGGAGTGCGTGCCTTTGGCGGGGGTTCTGTCACACCCGGCTTGTCCGATCCTCATGTGTGCCACACCCACCATGTTACCTTGTGTTAATTCCCAATTGTGATCACCTGTTTCCTGTTATTTTCAGATTGTCTTGTGTATTTAGTCTGTGTCAGAGTCAGTATTCCCCAGATCTGTCATTAATTAATCAAAAGTCTTCCATCTCTGTTGTGTGCAAAAATCTATAGGGCTTCCTCTGGGCCATCTTCTTCAATACAAGGAGGGTGGCTGTCTCCTCTTATAGTGGCAATGTTGTGAAGCACAACACAAACCACTATGATGTCGCATGGCCTCTCTGGACCGACCCGGAGCCCACACAGACATTGAAACCTAGACTTGCGGATCCCTATGTTGAAGGGCGTAGAATTAGCATGGATGGTGGGGACCATCGATTATTGAATTGTCCCCACCAATAATTTGATCTGCTCCAAATAAATAACGGTCTCTCATCGTCTCATTAACCTCGGCGTGCATAAAGGGTTAAATCCCATTCTCTACTCGAGTCCTCCTGCCTCAAACACATATGGGCCGGTGTGATTCACTGTGCCTTTCCCTGTTGTCACGTGACAGGCTGTAGCTAATAGCGCCAAAACTGGAAGGAAACTTTCCAGTTCTTTGCAAGACTCAGGTGCGACGTGGGTGTAAAGCGAGTGAGGATGGCAGCAAAAAAAAAAGGAAGGTGGACATTAGGAGTTATTTTTTTAAAGAAAAGTGTAAACCACTTAAAATCATATTCGTTAATGAATGAGTCCATCATAATAGTATTAATGGTAGTTTGTTTTTTGTAGCACGTCTAACTTCGGTAGAAACTGTCAGAGAAAAACTGCAGGCTTGTGCAAGAAAATTAGTCTACAGAGCCTGTTATATTGACATGCCTAGAGTTTTGGTGATAACATTTCATTCTGATGGCACTGATGTGTTTATTGGGATACATTTCTTATGAGACCTAAACAAAGTAGCCTGATTTGAGTAAGTTATGTGAGAAAGTTATTCTGCAGGTAATCCACAGTTGGCACAAATCGTTTTAAAAATGCACTCACTGTGATGATTCGAGATCTGCACAAAGTGACTCAAAAGAACTGAAGTAGCTATCCAGTTTTTTCTTACAGCGAAAGAGAGACAGGGTCACAGGTGAAGCTGAATGATGACTTGGTGATGTTGTCCTGAGAATTAACATTGTGACCAATGATAGGCTGATGATTGTTCATCACTGCATTTGAGGCACATGCTGTGTCACTGCTCGTATGGAATGTCTCACTGTTATTTATCAGGTGACAAGAAGCAGCTCAGCCAGAGGTGAAGTCACAGGTGAATCTGAATGTTGGTTTGGTGCTATAGGCTATTAATATTTATCATCATGAGAAGTGTTAGGCTGTTGATGTAAAGTGATTCATTAGCGTATGTTGAGTTTTGAATTGACATGTTGTCTCACCTTTTGTATAAAACCCATCAATGTGGTATTTTATCAGGCGGCTCCTGCCAGGCACTAGTGCAGTCAGAGGGGAAGAGTCAGGGTCAGAGGTGGGGCCTATTAAGCAAATGGTTTTAATGCGGAAATAAAAATTATTTAATCTATATAAAATGAGTGATTATCTCAAAGTCACATACTGTATATGTATTATCACAATATTCCCCCCCTTGAAAGTCAATTTAATTTTGTTTAATTTATTTTCAGATCACAACAGAAGTCATTTAAGGTTACCATTCATATAGAACAGGTCTATATATTGTCCTTTTATTAAATAAACCAAATAGCCTTATGTTATTTATTTTATTTACACAACAGCTTGTCATTTTGGTCTGTACATGGTCGCGCGTTTACAGTTATCCTCTGCTCTCTGCATCGTGCATGGCGGAGTTCCGCCTCGATGCGCGCGTACAGACACGTGCACGCACACACAGGTGAGCATACTCCTACCAGCAGACAGAGAGTGCGCAACTGGAAATATGTCGCGTCGACCACCTGAAAAGCAGACAAAACTATCTGCATTTTTTTAAACGCTCCCAGGTTGGTGATGATCACAACACTCGCTCTCTAATTGTTATAAAAAAAAGGTTCTGATGTTTAGTTCAGTTGTTATATTGACTGCTGTCATGAAAAGAAACACATGAACATTGTCACTGTGTCTGTCTGCTCCCCCCTCCCCCCCAAAAGCTGTAAACCCAGGGGAAACACTGTATCACATAGTCAGTGTTGCAGTGTGGCTAATTGTATAATGTGGTTTATTTCTAAGATACTTGGTCCAGCTGTAGTGAGCAACAGGGAGAGCAGCAGTGAGAGTGACAACAATGAAGAACAGTGTAGAAGTTGAGATATTCTGGACATTGAAAATAAGCCAAACCAGCCTAATCCTAAATACATCCCAGTTCAAACATTGTCCAATAGGGTCCTCCATTTTCAAGGTAGGTGGTACAATAACTATCCATGGCTTCATGATAGCCCCACAGTGAAAGGAATTCTCTGCAAGTCCCTGCAGAAACGGACGGTAACTATTACAAGAATGAGAAGTTCAACAGAGTGTGTCAGATCCACTATACAGTTAAAAAGAAATGAAGAAAGATTTCAGGAGATTTTTGATAAGGCAGTGAAAACGGTGGACTCCCTTGGCATAGAGCCCATTCAGATTCCCCACCAAAGACAGCCACCAAAACGATATGCTGGTGGGGCTATCCAGCACAGTCCCAAGTCACCTGAGGAGTATTACAGAGCAGAGATTTACAAAGTGCTGGATAGTATTGGAGAGGTTCAACCAATCAGATGTAGGTGTCTTGCAGAAGCTGGAAGACATTCTGCTCACAGAGAGTTGTACGGCATTGCTATTCTGTAACCAGAATTTAACAGAGAGTCTAGCCAGTTCAGCTAGCCATGTTCAAGTTCAAATATACTTTCAAATCTAGTACAGAAGTGGCTGTTATCATGAGAGGAATGCCAGTGGAGGTGAGGGGTCTATTTCATCAAGTTGAAACCCTTGTCAGACCCTTGCCTTGCTTTTAGTCATCCCAGTGTCATCAGCTGAAGCTGAAAGAAGTTTCAGTGCTCTCAGGAGACTAAAAACTTGGTTCAGATCAACAATGACACAAACGAGAAAAACAAGACAAAAAGATTGGGCAGTGCTGCTGTACTGTATGCCATATCCACCAGGACAGACTGGACAGCATAGATGTCAAACAAATATGTCAGCAGTTTATTTCTGTTAACGAGAGGCATGTATTTAGCTCCTTTACATAGGGGCAATGGACATTGAGCTGTTGTGTGGTACCTTCATGTGTGGTACCTTCAGAGTAGTTCATGTTTAGATGTAAACTCACAGCTTACAGGGGGTGTATTTAGGTGGGTGTTAGATTTATATGTCCCCGCCAATGTCAAGACCAAATCTACACCCTTGGTATGAACTATGATGGAAACATGTGTCACTTACAGAGCATGTGAGCGTAGTGGAGCGGTGAGAATTTCCGCTCCTCGCTCAAGAGGCTGTTGGCTCCACCAGCTCCTCCACTCCACTGAACACCGCTCCTCACTCCGCTAAAATTTCCTCCCGCTCCAGTCAAATCGCTCCACGCTCGCTCTAATTTAAAAGAGGGACAATAATCTGCATGCCTAACAAATGTCACCTTAAACCGAAGCCTTATATCACAAAGAAATATGAGCGACGGCAACATTGACACTTAGAACAGACTTAAACAACATATACGCAACAACGGACAGGTTTGGCAATGGCATTCCACACAAAAATAGGCATAAAAATAAAGGGATCAGTGGGCTTAATAGCCTAAAGAATATACAGGCTAAGCATCCACGTTTTAAATTCCTCATTTTTTTTCTGTTGATGCTGCTGCTGCGTCTCTCTATAAAATAAAATTTCACTGACAGCGTTACGTGAAATTAAAAACTCCTATTGGACCTACTTTGAATGACAAAACTAATTTATTTGATTACCAATATTTATTCGATAACTACTTTTATTTACTTTATAGGCTTGAAATGCTACAACCATATAAAACTTGCTCCCGTTTTGTTCAGGCTTCCGCCTGTTCACGTAGCACACTTTCATGTTTCTAGAAGTGATTCTAAAGTGAATCTTTACTCACTGAAACAGTTTCACCACATTTTGTTGTTCTTGCTCTACATTATTGTCATCTATACGTTTGATAAGAATAGTACACTTGTACGATCAGTTTCCTTTGTGAAATACTTTGCAAATTCCATCTCGGCCAATTTGTGTAAAAGTCTTGATAATTGTACAGGTGAATTCTGGGTAGATTTGGGCACGCCTCAGAGTATGAATATGTCACATCTCCTCTTTAAATCTAGATAGCATACAGAAGGACAAAACAAATAATAAAACATAAATATGTATTATGTTAAACAATAACAACAAGGAATAAGCGAAGAACATTAAATGAACATAAATTAAATGATTAACATAAAATTATAAATACACATGTAATTACAAATATAATTACAAATACAAGGGGTAATTATAAGTTTTTTGCCACCATAAATGAGTATAAAGTATTTGCATGATTATCTATTTCCTTTAAACATTGTCTAAACAAAGAGAGCTCATTTTCCAAGGCCATCCAAGAAGGAGGACATTTAACAAATCTACATTTAATTGCAACTATTATCATACTATTCACTAAGAATTCAACATTTTTGTCTTTAAGGACTATACCAAATTAAATATTATGCAGGGACCAGAGTTCTGTGTTCGTGGAACTGGAGAAGACTACATGGTGGAGAGCTTTCCATACATTTTGAACATCCTCACACTCATAAGATAGGACTTTATTGATCCCACACTGGGGAAATTTACTCGTTGCTATACATTTTATAGTGAATAAAAAGCAATAGAAACGAAACATACCAAAAAATACAGTAACAATACAATAAATAATAAAATTAGTGCACACAATCACACATATTGCACAGACCCAAAAATACATATACACATATACAGTATACAGACTGCACCAAGTGATGTAAATAGTTGTATCGCGCAATATACAGGATAGTGACATAATTTATGAGCTATTATAAAGTCTGACAGCAGATGGAATGAAGGACCTGCATAAGCGTTCCTTCTTGCATGTTGGATGCAGTAGTCTGTTGCTGAAGGTGCTTCGTAATGTCCTCACTGTGTCATGGAGGGGGTGAGAGGGACTGACCATAATGGATGTAAATTTGGCCAGCATCCTCCTCTCAGCCACCTCCTCAGTGGAGTCCAAAGAGCAGCCCAGGACAGAGCCAGGGCTCCTGACCAGCTTGTTCAGTCTCTTCCTGTCCCTTCCAGAGCTCCCGCACCCCCAGCAGACCACCGCAAAGAATATAGCAGATGCTACTATAGTGTTGTAAAAGGTCCTTAGTAGTGTCCTGTACACAG
Source organism: Mormyrus hasselquistii (assembly GCA_026779605.1). NCBI lineage: Eukaryota > Metazoa > Chordata > Actinopteri > Osteoglossiformes > Mormyridae > Mormyrus > Mormyrus hasselquistii. The sequence goes on from JAODKE010003980.1 coordinate 10,461, forward strand.
CAAAGGACCTCAGCCTCCTCAGCAGGTGGAGACGGCTTTGCCCCTTCTTGTACAGAGCATCTGTGTTGTGTGACTAGTTCAGTTTGTTGTTTATGTGAACAGCCAGATATTTGTACACAGACACAGCCTCTACCTGCACTCCTAGAATGTTCACTGGTGCAGATGGGGTCACCTTGTGGCAGAAGTCATTTACCATCTCCTTTGTCTTATTGGCGTTTATAAGGAGGTGATTCTTTCCACACCATTCAACAAACTTGGTGATGACCCCCCTACATTCTAGATCATTACCCTTTGATACACATCCAGTGATGGCTGTATCGTCAGAGAACTTCTGGAGGTGACAGCTGTCCGTGTTATGTCTGAAGTCCGATGTGGACAGTGTTAAAAGGAAAGGGGAGAGCACTGTACCTTGCGGAGTCCCCGTGCTGCAGACTACCACATCAGACATGCAGTTGCGAAGTTTCACATACTGTGGTCTGTTAGTGAGGTAGTCGGTGATCCATGCAGCCAAATGGCAATCCACACCAGCTCCCTTCAGCTTCTCCCTCAGCAGTGATGGCTGTATTGTGTTGAAAGCACTGGAAAAGTCAAAGAACATGATTCTCACAGTGCCCCCAGTGCTCTCCAGTCAATGGAGCAGGAAGATGATCGTGTCCTCTGCGCTGACAGCTGGTCTATACGCAAACTGAAGGGGGTCCAGCTCACTGCTCACAAGGTGTCGAATGTGATTGAGTACGATCCTCTCTAGGCACTTCATCAGATGGGATGTCAAGGCTACTGGTCTGAAGTGACTGGGCTCCCTGGGGTACGTAGTCTTGGGGACAGGAACCATACAGGAGATCTTCCACATGGTGGGGACTATCTCCAGACTGAGACTGAGGTTGAAAATGTGCAAAATGACCCTGCAGAGTTCATCAGCACAGTCTCTGAGAAGTCTGGAACTGATATCATCCGGGCCCGTTGCCTTCCGCACCTTCATCTTCCTCAGCTCATTCCTCACCTGATCTGCTGTTATGGAGAGGCTGAAGGGGGAGGGGCTGAGCGGTGACTTCTGAAGATTTAGGTGGGGGGATGGTTGTGTCGATTCCCCTAATGCTGGGTGGAGGGGGGTGAGGTAGCCTGAGGAGGGTATTCTTGGTGACAGTAAGGGACTGGGGGGGAGGGAAGGAGTTGGACGACTGGGCTCTGGTGGGTAAATCCTGATGACTTAGTGGGGGCAGCATCAAATCTGTGAAAAAACAGATTCAGTTTGTTTGCCACTCCCTGTCAGCAGATTCTGGAACCCGTCCACTGACATTATCATAGCCTGAAATTTTATTCAGACCCCTCCAGACCTCTCTTGCATTGTTCCCCTGAAGATGCCCATCCAGTTTCCTCCTGTAGGTGTCCTTTCCTTTCCTGATTTCCCTCTTCAGCTCCTTCTGCACTCTCCTCATCTCCTCTTTGTCTCCAGATCTAAAAACCCTCTTCTTCTCATTGAGAAGGGTTTTCAATGCTGGGGTCACCCAGGGTTTGTTGTTTGGAAAACACCCTCTTGACAGGCACAGTGTTGTCTACACTGAAATTGATACAGTATAGTCCGTGATGCAGGTAGTCAAGCTGTCCACATCCTCCCCATGTGAGCTACATAACACTTCCCAGTCAGTTATGTTGAAGCAGTCTCTGAGTGCCATGCTGGCCTCTTCAGACCACCTTCTCACATACCTCTTGACTGGTGTTTGTTTATTCACCAGAGGTATGTATACAGGGGACAAATGGATCAGGTTGTGGTCAGAACGACCCAATGGGGGCTGGGGTAATGAGCAGTATGCAGCCTTAGGGCGCTTTTCCACCGCACAAAGTACGGTACTTTCCCTTTTCCATTGACTTCCGGTCGAGTACCAGTACCGAAATTTCGAGTACCAAAAGTGCCAAACCAGTTGGGGTACTTCTTTGGTACTTCGGGGTGGGACTTGCAAACGTATTTGCTGTCGATTGGTTATGCAAATAGCCTGTCGTTGAAACACAAAATACAACTGCGATCTTTTGAAACATATATGTCTTTTTACAAAGCTCTTGAGCCAAACAAACCATATATTTTAGAACATCACATGCCGTTTCTTGTTTTTACGGATAATAGATGAAATGATTTAATTCGCTGGATAAAGATATTTCTTGATGAAAACAGTATAGTGTTGCTTATAAGGCTATATTATGCGTGACGATCTACCGTATTCGCATGTAATAATGTACCTGAGTGATTGTCAGACATCTCACATACATCTTTGCCTAAATATTAGGAAAAACATTGTTTCCTGACATCCAGAATATCTGGTTCACACCTGTTAAAACAGGTACACAGCAATTAACTCTGGGCTTTGGTACTAATAACAATACTGTATTCACATGTAATAATGTACCTGAGTGATTTTCAGACATTCCACATACCTCTTTGCTTTAATATTAGGGGAAACATTTCCTGATAGACAGGAGAAACAGGTAAACTGAATTGCCCGGAACACCGTAAAACCAAGCCGCTTGGAAGAAATGGGGCACACGCGAAACAGCAATGCCTCTTGAAAATCAAAAAACATAATTAGATATTTTTTTTCCTTTCAAAAGACTGAATTAGCAGTAAGCTTATTCTTACTGCATAGCCAAAGTAAGTGTACCTATGTAAACATAAATGATGGCAGCATTCCTGAGCATTCAGGATTCAGCATTACTGAATCTTATACTGTGATAAAAGTTGACATAACAATAAACTGCATTTTCCAGCCTAAACTGTTAGTTTTAAT
>JAODKE010003981.1:0-13217 GCA_026779605.1 Mormyrus hasselquistii
ACTCAGGTCGTCACGTCTTATCTTACGCTCCTCGTACTGCGAAGGGTACACGCATGACATCAGAGCAAGTGGAAGTCATTGTACTCACAACCACTGAGTAGCAAAAAAGACTGAGGGGCAGCGTTAGCGTTCGATTTGAATGCCGCAAAAAAACACATGTAAAATGGGAAAGAGCTATCGTGCGATTGATTGTACAAATAGGAGCTATCTTTTTGGAGACTGCCCAAAACGAAATAAGGATCGGTGCAACTCTATTTTTTTATACTAATCAACTCAGGTGAAACAATAAAAAAGGTACGTTTCCAGGGTTGCCAACTGACATACATCTGGCGTGATACGCTTTCACACACACACAAAAAAAATCTTACAGCAAATATGTGTTATTCCATTATAAACCTGAAATTAGCTACATCAAAAACACTGGGGTAGTTGGCGAACCCTACAAACTATTTACAAGTTAATACAGCTTTTTGTTTTTATGTGAATGCATGTGCATGTGTGTGCAGAGTTGTCTCGAATTGAAAATCTCACACCAGCCTGCAGACCAAAGCTGACAACCCAGTTAAAATATTATGATTTTTCAAAACAAAATTTCTATAAAGGGACAGGACATGCTACTCCTCCCAACACTAACCAAAAAGTTAATACCGTGATAAAATACCATCACCATCCAAAAAGGAAAAAATACCATGATAATAATTTTAGGTCATATCGTCCACCCCTACCTCATGGTACATCCCATCAGCACCTTTACCCCATACGATTTTGAGACTGACCTCCGGCACAGCGAGTACAGCCTGTTGACAGCAGTGACCCGGAACAGCTCGCCGGCCTTGGTTCGTGAGGAGCTGGCAGTAACGGTACCAAGGCCCAGTCGCTGGAAGTCCCGGAAAAAGGCTTGCTCCACAAGCTGCTCCATCGTGGACTTGTCAGAAGTCTTCAGGGTGCCGCAGGCCGGAGGCTCCCCATCGTCGGACACTAGATGTCGGCAGCCACACTAGAGGTCAGGACCTCGTGGTGCCCTAGGCCCGGGCAAACAGGAGGCGGGACACTCACCCGAAATATCGTCGTCCTCGTGCCATGTCATGCGACTACCCCTCTCGTTTTTCTTGCCCACGTGCGGGCGCCCGATGGTAATCTTTCCCGCCATTTTGGCCCCTCTCGCAATCGTTCTGGAAAGCGTTCTGCATTGGATTTGCCGATTGGAAGAGAACAAATGGCAGGTTGTTAATGATGAGGCTGATTGGAGGAAACAGAAGTGTGTGTAAGTGTGTGCGTGTAATTATTACATTGTATGGACCAGATTTCCCTACAATGTAATAAAAACCTGTAACTTTTTACCTTCTGGGGACATTTTTTTGGTCTCCACAAGGATAACGGCAATTAAATATAAAAATTTGTGAATGCAATCAAAAAACTAAAAATGCCACTTTGGTTACTTATGGTTTAGGTAAGGACTGGGTAGGGGATTAAGTTTATCATAACTGGCATTAAGATTTTGGCCATAGAAATAAATGCACGGGCCCCACAAAGATATGAATACAACACATGAGCGTGTGTGGGTGTGCATGTGTTTATGTGGGTTATGTTGTGGGGACCAAATGTCCCCATAATGCACTAAAAACCTGTGTTTTTGACATTGTGGGACCTGATTTTTTTGATCTCCACAAGAGGAAAATCAGTTTTATAAAGATCTGTGACTGCAATCAAAAAAGTTTTGAGTCTTGTGTCTTGTATTTTGTAGGGGTTGAGGTTATAATTGTTGGGATTAGGGATTTGCCCATGGAAATGAATGAAGAGTCCCCACAAAGACATGAGTACAGTGTGTGTGTGTGTATGTGTGTGTGTGTGTGTGTCTGTCTGTCCGTCCGTTCAGATCAGACCAACCGGAAGCCGATGTTCTTCTCCTTCTGCTTAGAATTCTGCAGAATCAGCTGGGGCATGGTCTGCCCTTCAGCAAAGGCAAATGTGCTGAAGATGGACTGTGGGCAACGTATCCTCTGGAGGTGCTTCCTAAAGATCTCCACCACTTCTGAGCTCACCTCTTCATCAAATGCCACCTTGGTAAGCTGTGGAGTAAAAGCCAGCAGAAGGACTAGATGAAGGCACTTTCTTTAGGAACTGAAGTCACATTCCATCTCGGGCAGATCTGCACTTTTCTCTGGGTCTATCCTTCATATTCTCTGACATGGCAGTTCAGTGAACTCTGGTCAGGTTCTCCATGGCCCAATTTACAGCTTAATGAGGGACAGAGCTGCAAAGCAGACCACGCCTGTTGGCTGGGAGTGGCTGGAAGAGCAGATGAGGGTGACCCCCTCCAGAATGTGTTTTTATGGGCCGAGTTACTAAAAAAGATAGGAATGAACAATAAAACTTTTACAGCACTCTGCACATTGTGAAAGAGCAAAGCACATGTGAGTGAGTGTAAAACGTATTTTTCTGTTTCTGACTGAAACTAACATGACATAGAATTATCCAAACACCACTCCATTAAAACATGCCCATCCGTTTAGTGCTGTGATCTTGTGTCTGTTCAAGGAAACACAGGGAGCATCATGAAGGGTCCAATTCACCTGTAGAACCAGAAAAAACCCAGAATAGCCAGAGGAAAGATACCTTATCCAAAACCCAGACCCAATAAGATTTTTTAGTATTTTTAGTTTTTTTAGTTTGTAGTCATAGATTTTTATAAAATTGTGTCTTCCCTTGTGGGGACTGAGAATGTGGTCCCAACAAGGCAAAACCGTACAGGTTTATATCATATTTTAGGAAAATCTAATCCCCAAAATGTAATAATTACAGAAACACAAGGAAACACACACACACCATGCATGTACACACGCAACGTTAAAATGACAAGTGTTTATCACCTTGTGGGGAAATTTTGTCACACACACACACACACACACACACCATATTTAGGACCCAACAACAACAATTGGATTTTGTGAGCCTGGTCATGGATTACAGAAGGCCTGCTTTTAAAAGCTGAAAGAACTGATTAGCAATGACACCCAAACATCTCAGAAAAGCCAGAGAAGGCTATACAGCCTTATCCTACACATCATAATGCATAAGCTGAACAAGCCTCTGCCCTCAGCCTGTGACGGCTCTTTGGCTGAAGGTGTTACCTGAAAGGAGGCAGAGCGCATCTGCAGGCCCTCCTGCAGGCTCTGCTGAAGCTGGGTCTGGATGCTGATCTTCTTCTCCTTGGTCAGGGTGGAGACAGGGAAGCTGCGGACCACTGGCTGCTCGCCCACTGCCCAACACAGGCCAGACACTCCTTTCAGCTGTACTGATTACAACTTTCCTTTACAGTGTAAACAAATGTATGAAACATGCAATACAATATATCATTATGCATTTGACTGTATATTACACCAAGACAGTGCTGCAGATGGTATCCCTGGCAGAATGTTCACATAATAATGTGCCCTCATACACTCTTACACTTTTTGTACTAATGAGCCACTCAAGTACACTGTATATATCCATCAGACTTTATGTAATAACTGACTTAACCGTATATAAATCGGCTGGTACACTGGAGAGCAACAGACACCCAAAGTCAAATTCCTTGTGTGTGAGCTTACTTGGACAATAAACCTGATTCCGAATATAAGGAAGCATCTACATTTAGTCTCATTTCACCGTTGTCACAGCTGGATAAGTGAAACCAAGCAGATAATGTACCCAGAGGGTCAAGAGGGGTTCCCTTGAAGATGACACGGTAGGTGGTAAGGAAGAGCGCCCCTTCTGCAGGAAGGATGTGTGGGCCACCAAGAACCCCCCCTGTGGCTTCTTCCCGCCCATCAGTGTCAAGGACCACTCGCAGACCCTCAGAGATGAACTTCTCTCCTGGGAGCAAGGGTGGCTTGAGGATCTTGGGCTGTAGTGAAGACAAGAAAACTATCAAAAACCCAAACCCAGACATGGGAGTACTGTAGCGGCATTACATCCTACCCACAATTCCACTGAAGCACTGCCCGTACATAAACCCTGACATCATGGTAAACAAATTATTCAGACTCATTATGCACCTTATAATGACAGTCGGGTACAAACACAAGTTTACATTCTTTTGTCAGTAAGAATAGCAACTGAAACAACTCCTCAATCCGAAACACATGGCCTGCAAAATTTTTTGGAAATGTAAGCAATTAAATTAATTTAATAACGATGAAATGCAGTGGATTCCGCTTAATTACATGACTGCCACAGCGTGGACATGCCAAGACGATGTGTTCCGCACATCACGGAGACGAACGGACAGACAAACAAACACAAGGAGCAGGGAATTTAATGGTCACCACTGTCCGTGGATGCTGCGAATCGGTCATTTGATTCCTCGGCGAAGGGTGCTCACAAAATACGCCGTCTGGACATTTCTCAGGCTGGCTTTCTTCTTTTCCCCCCTCTTTCCTCCTAATCCTCTGCTGATTTCAGCCTTTTATCACGAGCGCTGCATTCTTGAAAAGTGATGGATGCAGCAAACACACTGAGAGACAGACGGACTCCTGCACCACAGCGCCTCATGGGAGGCCACTGCCACATTGCGCAATGGGGGGTCAACGAGGCGCTCTGGTGTCTGCGGCAGCGGAATGCGCTAATGTCATTGGCACAGACCCGGTTCTGGGCCGAAACTGCAGCGTTAAGAGCATGGACCAGCTGAAGGGGTCACTGTTCCATACAAATCTTTGAGCGCCTTCAAAAGAAAAGCAGCTGGACTCTCCGGGATGATTTATGGATCTCGGGTCATCAGTTTAGCTCTCACACATTTTTGCCATTGTCGGGGTGGGGGGGGGGGGTAGGGTGGTTCAGGGGAGTCCTCCAGAACAAAGATAATAAATTCTGATTCTCGACATTCAGATCAAATCATGATCATGCTTCTGGCACATTTGTTGAGATGAAGAGATCCTTGGCAAAGTGATGTTACCGTTAGACCCTTGAGCAATGCCCTAAAGCCAGTAGCTCCAGTGATCTCCTCATTGTCCCTCCTCTTCTCATTTGTATACCAATCTTCTAAAGTTAGTTAACAGATTTTTCCCGCCATGTAAGCAGCTAGGGCTATATTCATAAAGAAGCCTAGGTTATTTATACAGTCAACTGTTCTAAATTGCGAGGATTAGGAGCGCAGGCCCCTCCCTGAGTTGGAAAAATCAGGTAAAAGTTTTGGTCAACTTGGTAAGCAAAGTGAGCATGTGAGCAGAGCGAACAGAAGAAACGTGAGATACAACGATCACCGTAACATCACTGTGAAATCACTGCAAAACATCACGAGGGGCCTGCCGTAAACACGTTTGGCATCCTGCGAATCCGCACTGTACATACACTAGATAGTCATGTCATCTGTGGCTTTTACAAAACTCCCAAAAAAAATCCCATTTAATTCCTTATGCTAACCCTGTGGTATATCAAAACCGTGATGGCAAGTCAAGATGCAGAAGGGTCGACTGTAAAAGTTCATGATCATTAAAAAGCAAACAAACAATTGAACAAGACAAATCAAACCTGAGAAGGTTAAACCTCAAAATACACAATATAAGTAAGTCCTCAATGTTCTGCAGCCAAAGAATTGGCATGTTCCTCAAGTACTCAGTACTCAGTACTGTGAGTCTGGATTAACTCAGAGTTGTTTTCTTAACAGTTGATATGTCATTGGCAACAAATCAGAGTAACACAGTTTCTTTGGAAAATGACAAGAGATAGGCACGTTACAGACCACAATACAGACCATGCTACAGTCCATGCTACAGTGACACCTCCCCGAGTAGCTCAGCATAACGCGATGGACAGATAAACGACACTCTTTATGTTTACTGTATGGTGGGCACCACAACCATAACAAAATGGAGTATTGCCTTCCAGGGCACCATCGTGCATGAGATTGCAGCCATGTGCACGGTACTGTACATTCACAGCCAGGGAATTAGCTCCAAGATGGACACTTGCCTTTTGTATGGGGGGAAGCCTTCTGCTCTCACGGTGAACAGCCTCCAGCGTCTCCATCTGCATGGCCACGATACCTGTGCCATGACATACAAGGACTTAACGCGCTTAGCTCAAGTTACGTGTTCCGGCTTTCCCTGGGGTTGCTAGGGATTAGCAGTACGGACAATGCCAAGCTGTTCTATAGGCCTACTAATCTGTGGCAGCTTTGGCCATCTTTTAATCAAAACAAAGGGACCTGATCTAAAACATTTTTCACTTTCACTTGGGAAACATTACGCTCCTCGTGACACTTGCTTCCCACCATAGACTTAAAGCCACGTCAATTTGCAAAGCGGCTCCTTTCCATTTCCAGTTCCTTTACCTACCTGGGATCATGCTGTGGAGGTTCTTGATGTGGTCCTGAGTGACCCCGCTCTCTGTGCACACCTTATCAATGAAGCGCGAGACGAACCGCACGGCCGAGTTGGCGATATCGTTATTCTCGGAGTCCTCAAAGCCACTCTCTGCGTCAAAGCTTTCTGCCACACTTCCTGCAATGCTGTTACAGACACACATGAAAAAGTAAGCTGCATGGTTGACAGTGACGCTGAAAATGCACAGGACTGTGTACTTGGGGTATAGACCAGTGGTGGGCTGTTTGAAGGGCAGGGGTGAAAATAAAAATGCCATCTACTGCATGACATGTGCCGACTAGAAGGGCCCTTCATAACGGCACCCTTTTCCATTGGATGGGAACCTATAGGGGCCACTTAGACCATTGTAAGGGCACCTTATAGGGCACTGCATCACATTCTTTCCAATGGAAGGCCACTCATTAAGACACTGCATCATACTTTCTTACTCTACAGGGCACATCTCCTCACATGAAGTCATGTGAAGGGCAGCCAATAGCGGCATTTTTACCACTTAGAAGGGCACTTTAGTAAAGTTTCTTCAGCCGCAGGGGCACCAGGGGGATGGGGGCGCACTTGCCCCCCTGCTTCCCTCCTGATTCCCCCAGTGCTATAGACCCTAGTCTCATGGTCCAAAGCCATCTTCCAGGGATCTGGGTTACAGAGCTCTGTGGCTCACACAGTGACTTAACAGTCCACTTAAATTTACTAGGAAACCATTCAGTTAGAAAAATAACTGATGCGTTTAAATAAATGGCCATTCTCACAATAAAGTAAAGCTGTGAAAAGTGAAAGCAAATGACTCCAAAAGAGCTACTGTTCAGCAGTAGGGGAAATGTGCTTGGCAGGATAGCTTTACTTTCTGGGAGTAAAGTCTACGGGATATTTCCCTCACTCCCACACTGTTATTGTGGAGCTTGGTGAGTCAGTTTCACTTGTGTTTTCTTTCTTTTGCTATGATGGGAAAAGTCCCCTTACTATCCTCTGTAACTTAAATCAACAGAATTGTCAACAGGAAGGAAGCATTTATGAAAGGAACAGGACTGAGGCTGGATGGAAGAAGATAATGAAGAAAATATTAAACGATGGCACAAGCTGGAGATTCCTTTCTGTCTGTAACAACAGAAAAGGGAGGGGCAGTGGGGCTTTGCAAGTCAGGACACAGTGCCTGTGCTCTGAAGGTCGCAGGTTCAAATCTCAGGCTTGGTAGAGTGATTTCACCATTGGGCCCTAGAGCAAGACCCTTAACCCCAGCTGGTCCAGGGACTGGCTCTAGTCACAGCCCCTATGTCCAGGATTTATCTAAAGCAGCATTTATTTATTTATTTATTTATTTAAAGCAGCAATATAAATGCATTATAGATTGTTTATAATGCATTAATAAATTATTATAAACACAGCTATAAATATTTATCAAAGGCATACCACATTATAGCCATGTGTATTATGCATTATGAACGCTCTGTGAAGCTTTCATCTATATTGTACTATAGTATAATGCATTATAATGGTCAGTATAAGAATTAAGGATGGTTTGTACTGTACTATGAAGCTATTTATAGTGCATTATAGAGAGCTTCACAGAGCATTTAAAATGAATAAAACATGCCTATAATGTAGCATGCCTTTTAATAAATATTTTATAAATATTTATAGTGTAATAGTTTATGAATGCATTATGATGCATTATGAGGGCTTGTGTAACGCATTTATATGACTGCTTTAAGTAAAGAATTACTAGATTTTCTTGTGGCTGTGGCCCCCTGCCCAGAGTGGTTACACACATCATGCTCATTGGAGGGGTTTACCCAGCCAGATGGCAGGGGCCACCTGCCTGTTGGTGGTGATGACGCTGTTGCTGGCGGTCTCCCAGTCGGCGGCAGGTGTGCTCCGCAGCAGCTTGTTCTTGCTGACGTCCAGCGGCACCAGCAGGTAGACCATGAGGCTGCCGTAGTGGATGGCCTGGCTGAACACCGTGCTTTCTTCACTCTGCACCAGCTCCCGCTGCTTCTCCTTGCTGAGGCTGGGCCAAGAGCACAGCTGCTCTGCCGCCAGGTCCATGGCCGTACGCTCGGTGCCAGCTGTGGCGGGGAGGCCCCGCTCCTGCGCAACGGTGGTTGGGAGGGGGCACTAAGTATGCCATCAAACTTATACAGCTGTGGCAAATGCTTTTAACCAAAGCAACTAGCAAGTCATGCAAGAGCAACATCTTACTGCTCAGGAAGACGAATGGAACCCATATCATGTAAAAATCATTTCTATATTCATTTACTGATATCAGATACCGAAAACTAGCTCTGAACTAGTTTATAATGACATTCTTGACATGTTACCTCGGGCTTGAGTCCTGTTTTCTCTGACGGGACAGAGAGATAAAAGGCTCGGATCTGCTTCTGGACCTCGCTGTAGAACGTCGCCTCCCAGAATTGCTGATTTGCCCATATCGAATGGTCTTGTACACATGTGTAGGCAAACTGGTTGACTCCGGGTGCCAGTTTCTGCAAACACAGGATATGTTGTGTCAGCGTTAAATGAGCACCAACGTATTTATGAAATCTGGCCAAGCCGTACTTCTGATTCTACGATCCAAATCTGATGGTTTCACACTAAATTTCTGTATTTTAAGCAAAGAATTTCTGTATAGCTGTCCTGCCCTTTCTTCTAGAGACAGCTTTTGAAGAGTGAGGCTAAAATGAGTCTGAGATAGGGAGAGTGAGGGGCCACTGCCCATGTGGCACGATAGCCAAGCTTCACTGCCCGACAAGGGGGGTGGGAACACTGAACACCTGGTACAGGTGTGCTAGGAGCTGAGAGGAAGCATAAACATGGACTGTCCAGGGATCCCCGAGGACTGGGTTGGAAAACACTGACCTAATGGGCTGACCAGCAGTGCATGGGCCATGGTGAGCAGCAGTACTACACCAAGACCCAAGGTGACTGGAGCGTGAAGCATTTCTTCTCCATTAGGGGGCAGTAGCACACTGCCTCACCACCCTGTCATGTGCGCAGTCTTTGCATAAAGCATTGTTTTCCCAGTCCGGTACTTGGGGACCCACAGACAATCCACATTTTACCTGGGAGGAAGCAAAAATGTAGACTGTCTGAGGGAGCTGGGAGGGAGCAAAAACATGGACTGTCTGTGGGTCGGGATCTGGTTGGGAAACACTGCCTGAGAACATAGATACATTATTAATCCTCTTATCTATGCTGGGGTCACAGAGGCACATTTCACAACTGAATATATGATTTTACTTAAAAGTGAGTTCCTTTATCACACAATTAAACAGACAAAAAAAAGTCTCTAAGAGACAAATTTAAACGGTGCCTGTAAATTCCATGCTGTCAGGTTACAGTGCAGATTGTAAGATGGGATGTTACTTATTTGCATGGTATTTTACTTATATCAAATTCAAATTAAGTTCAATCTATATTCCTTTTCAATATTTTTTTAACATAAAAATGTCCATATCAGCAACATTCCATTAATATGGAATAATTGCTATTAATGCAAATTTTTGAATTTATCCTTTAGTTTTATTGTAATGCTTGCTTTTCCTGCTTGTGTTGCACACTAATGGGCTCTATCAAAGTAACTGGATATCCAATGAAAAGACACCAGTGAAATTAACTAAATTAACTAATTAATGAATTTAGAATCACAAAGCCACAGGTCTAGGTAAATTAAAGGCAGAAGGTGAGAGGGGTGAACCAGCGCAGTCAGGGACACATTTTTAGGCAAAATTCTACTGTACTTTTTTGTAAAAACAAAGCGTAAAAGGCTATTGAGATTAATGATCTAAAGAACTGAGAAATCGCAACAAGAACAATTATGATTCACAGACTCCCTGGAATTCTGTCATGTTTGCTCCTATTAACCTTTAAGCCTTTGCGACTAACTAAGCTTAAACTCCTGCAAAAGTCTGCATGATCGGTGGGGTCTGAGACACAGAGCTCCTGTATTCTCTTTACATGGGGAACCAGGGCTCAAGACATGCGCCTTTTGCGGTGGATGTTACCTCCCCCGGCCACCAGCGCACCCTTACTAAAAGCCCCGCTGAAGGTACAGAGAAGGGCAGCAAATGCCTAATCTCACACGATCCTCATGCTTATTAGGAGGCTATATCCAGATGTAGGGAACTGACTTAGAGGATCAAGGATGGATTACTTTGTCTAGACCACATTAATAAAATAAGAGATACATGGCCAGTAATAAATAAAAAAAATATATATAATAAATCAGGCCCAAGGAGCAGGACTGAGATCCCATCTCTGGACCATCCATCCGAACAGTAACGCAGAATAAGTCCACTCAAGCCATTGTGATGAAGTTATCCGAGCTGATTAGTGATTATGCTGACAAACAGGGCTGGTCAGACAGTCCTGCTACATGCTGCTCTCTTACAGACTGGGGGTCAGCATGTCAAGTGTGTAAAATCGCACCGCGAGCATATGACCCGTCGTGACTCAGTTTCAGTAGATGGAGGTATCTAGGCTGTAGTGCAAATAGCAGAACAACTGGCAGAGAGGCGGGCTCTTCCCATAGCAGGCATTCAGCAGCACGCCTCAGGGCCAAGCTTTGTGGACAAGAGCACTATGATAACGTGGGTCAGAAACAACGCACTGTGACACCAGTGAGGGAAGCGGCTCAGTGGGAGCCGATCCAAGCCTTTTCCCAGAATCCCCAGCATAGCTCCGAGACTTCCGACAAATGCTACATCGAGCTGCAATGAATTTATATAAATGTTCCCAAGTTGAAATGTTCCCTGCCAAAATAAAAGCTTCCCTAGAGAAAGGAAGAGACACTAAACAGTATACCCCCCCCCCCCCACAACCTCACCCGTCAAACTGATAAAGAATTAGGTAGAAAGGAATAGAAAAAGACAAAGACCATCAATGAGAACGATACTAAAATTTCCAGGAACTGTCACAAATATCTGACCTGCATGTGAAAAACAAGTTGAAATACCACAGGCAGCCAGAAACGGAACAGAATGAAGCTCAGTGCTGGGACACGTGTGAGTCTGGGGCCGCATTCAGAAGTGGCACTAGAGTAATTCATGAAAACTTGGTGCTTTAACATTTGCAAGGGAGCACTGCAGCATTGAGCCAGAGCCTGTGCAATTCATGGCGAAAACATCTTAACCCAGACTACATATTTATAAATGAAAATATGTGAATTACTACATTACAAAAGTCAAACAAGCAATGTAAACAAAAACATGAGGATAAGCTCCACTGGAAAAACATCAAGTACGCTTAGTACCATCAAAATGCAGGATTTTCTGCAATGATAAACGTTCTGCTACTTAAGTAAACTGACAAGACAAATTAAGTGTTGACCTCCTTAAAAGCGACTGTGACCCAACAAATGCATTTTAAAACAAGACACCACTTCACCAACAAGAAAAGGCCTCCTTGAGTTTGGCACTTGGCTATTTTGCTAAAATCAGCCAGAAAAATAAAAACAGTCGATTGTGTTCTCTTCTGATGCTACTTTTGAACCTGCAATCACATATACAACAAAAGTCTTAGTCGATCAAAAAGTTTTAAGCTATTTTTTTGGGTAGTGTAGCGTGTGTGTTTGTGTGTGCGTATATATGCTCAAAAAAATCCCACAATTTAACATTATAATATATACTAGTGAACAGCAACACAATACAACATTTATATGCTCCAAGAAGTTACTGATACCTTGTTGGATGGCTAGAACACTGCATCAGTTACAAAACCGATCCTTAGCAGCATCCCAGCTATTTCATGTTATCCTTTAGCTCACTAAAGTAAATAAACTAAATAACTTGATAAGGTATTGATTAGCTAAATGAGGTGTGCTAGTGGTCAAATCAAGTTAATGGGTATATTCCATATTTACTGCAAAATCATAACGAACATGAAGTTAATCTAAACATAATTTTCGTTAACTAAAACTTTTGCACAGTACTGCATGTGATTTGAGCACTTTAGGGCAAACAGAACTTAAACCAACAGAGTCCTTTACCATTCCGCATAACGCTGGAACAGCTTTAAGGTTCTTTAAAAACACATCTTCACCAAAATTGGGCGGCTACTTAGCAAGCACCACAAATTCAAAGATTGGCCGGATCTAAATTACTGTCCATGAACTCTGCCGCAACATCCTGCCTTGGCTTATAATGGCGATCCTGTTACATGCCATGCATCTTGTCTCTTGAGGGCAGCAAAGTGGGCGCAATGGAAGCCTTTGCATTGACTCACAGATACTAATATCTGACAGCTTGTGATGTTTTGCTGGCTGATGGCACTTTAAAAATCAACCTGTCCTGAACTTTCACTTCATTATCCTTCAGTTGATTCAGCCGCCAGTCTCATTAACAAGCTGTAACTGCTCAGTAACCTGAGTCCTGGTGTCCGAAAGGAGACTGAATGCGTGTAAGTGGCTGGGAGAAACCCTTCAGTTAGCAGAAGGAAAAACAAAAGCTACAGCGATGCCGCAGAAGCGCCTGGGTCCTACACGTTGGCAGAGGAGCACAAAGTTCACACAGAGGCCAGCTGTGACGTTAGCTAAAGCCCCGCAGCATTCTCCTCGTTCTCAGGCAGCGACGGCGGCTGCCTGTGGTCTGGAGGCCTTGACCACAGAGGCACCTGGTTCTCAGGGCTACATGTGAGCCTCTGGAGGGGATCCAGGCTAAGCCGAGGGCGGCAGTGAGCCAGCTCTACAGGAAAGGTCGGGGCTCGCTATGGCCAATACGTGCTTATTGATGGAGCCTAACACTATGTAAGGCTATGGCTGTTTGCCCTTTCTCTGGTTCCTAAATTGGCCATGGGAGCTGGGGGGGACGAAATGCACTGTCCCAGCTGCACTGGTCTTGTGACTTGTTGCTTCAATAGGTGGAT
>JAODKE010003982.1:0-13205 GCA_026779605.1 Mormyrus hasselquistii
ACTCTGAGCTATTAGTTAAGTTCTCCCCAAGCGAGCTTGATGGGCCGAATGGCCTCCTCTCGTTTGTATAGTTCTTAAGAATCCAGAGGCCAAAGATCAGAGGAGGCAACTTTATGAACAGGAAGTTGTTTTACTCCAGGTGCTCCAGGGGATTTGTGATTTGAGAGGGCATTTCACAGATATTTTTGTAGGTCCATCTAGAAGGATGCATGATACGAGAATGTTGAGGGCCTCTGACTTTTACTTGGACTGGCAAGAAAAGATGGAGGACTACAAATTGTTAGGAAGAGTGTGAGAGGCCTTCAGAACACTCACATGGACTTCGTAGTGATGATGACAACGGCTGCATGTTTTCTGCTCAATATTTGTGCTGGTGTATCTGAGGTGTGAAGGAGCACCCAGGAGGCTGTCCAGGGGAGACAGATGTTGATGCCTAAATGTCTGAATCAAGCTTAATTATAACTATAATCTTGTCAAGAATGTAAATTTCATGTTGATAATTGATTATGTGTTCTGTGTTTAAGTGTTGAGAGCATGCATCTTGAATAGAAAATTTATTCTATCAAAGAAAATAGTGCAACGGTTTTGAAGAACTTCAGTATGTTATACATATTATATGCCAAATGTGCAAACATGCTTTCACAATAACTATGTGCAAAATAAGGAGTCCAAACAAATTGCAGATGTACAAACGTGCATATACGACAACTATTTACACAATGAGTCCATAAGTGGAAAGATGAAAGATGTACATTCTTTTTTAATTAAAGTCGGGATCCTCGAGTAATGATATATTAAGTCGCCACCTGTTGAAATTCTTAGGGGAGAATTACTATTAATAATCAAGAATACAGGGGCATGATCACCAATTATAATTGGATGTATTGTATTATGTAGAATTTTTAGACCAAGTGAATTACTAGTTAGGAAAAAAATCAGTTCAAGAACTAGATTTATGAACAGAGGAAAAATAAGAATATTATCTGGTTTTGATTTCACCAATCCGTAATCTGTCTTGTATTGTTTTATTATTTTAGTGGAGTGCCAGATGTGTGAAGTAGCAGAGGTGTGTGAACAATCAATTGCTGGGTCTGTTACTGTGTTTAAATCACCTGCAATTATAATATTTGTAGAGTTGTTTAGTAGGGAAAAAAAATGTGGAAAAAAATGGGATCATCTGTATTGCCTCTGCTACGACATGTAAACGTTGTATCAAAAATTATTACATTCATAATGATATATCGTCCTTTGGGTCAATAATCAAGGTGTTATATGGCATTCTCCTGTTACCTAATATTGAGACACCTCTCTTTAGAATGTTATATGTTGCTGAGAATGTTTGGTTAAATTGTTGAGAATGTATGTGCTGTGGATCAGAATTTGTTAGGTGTGTTTCTTGTAAAAAGCATATGTCAGCGTTTAACTTTGTGAAGTGACTAAAAACTTATTCTTTTACTTTGTGTGCGAATACCACGTACATTCCATGTGACTAATTTCATATGTTGTGTAGCCATATTGTTATTGCTTGAATCTAAATATCTGAATATTTTACATCTGTGGTCAACGTTTGGTGGTGGGGGAAGCTGGGGAGGGAAAACACAAAGATGAAATGTAAGGGCACTCGTAACATCATACTTCTTTTTTTGTAGAATCCATACAGAGTCTAGGCATAAGATGGGAAACAATGACACTACATATAGCGAAAGATGATAAAGAAATACAAGTGAGGGGTTTTAACATTATTTGTAATGCAGGAGGTTACGGAGATGAATAGCAAAAACAAAAAGTATATTAGGAAAGCTATGGTGTTGTTTTAGAGTCCCAGTAAAGATTACCATCAATGTATCATTTATCTGCAATCAAATTGGCTCAGTTATTGTTTTTCCTACTTTTTTTAAGCAGAGTGTATAGTGATATATGCAATTCCTACAACCTGCCACTAGATGGCAGGTGTGTGTTATAGTTACATGGTAAGTGCTATACAGTAGACATAATTAGGTACACGTAAAAGAAAGGGTGCCATCCTGCATGGTTTTTAATTTTATATTGGTGCACAATAAATTATTTTGTAATGTTCACCAGGTTCTGTTTGCTTTATTGAATAGTAACATTACATGGTACCAGGAGAGGTCCAACAGAAGTCATGGAAAGTGTGAAGCCGCCAGACCCTCTGAGTTGGACTGGAAATGTGGACTGTGAGTGGCATATGTTTAAACAGCGATTCGTGCTGTACCAGCCAGTCATTGGGTTGGATAGCAAACCTGATGCACGGAAGCTTGCACTGCTACTTACCGTCACAGGACCTCAGGCTGTGGAGAGTTAACACGTTTGTTTTTACAGTATGAATGCAGTCCACAGAGAAAAGTTTGATAAAGTGGTAGAAAAGTTGATGAACATTGCTCGCCAAATAAAAATTAAACACAACGGTATATGTTTTGCTCACGCATGTAGTTGAATACAGAGAAATTTGATGCTTTCGTAAGAGACTTGAACTTGAAAGCCAGGACATGCAATTTCAGTAAACTCAAGGACTCAATGATCCATTATCAAATTATATTTGGAATTAGTGACAGTAGGGTGAGAGAGGTTACTACGTGAAGCTGACATTAACTAGAGCTATAAAGAAATGCCAAGCAAGTGAAACGGCCCTATACAGTAGCATGCAAAGATGTTCAGTGAGTGTTCAAAGGATCAGGATAGTGCCATAATGGCAGTGGCCACAGTGTCCAGGCGGGAGCAGAAATTGAAAACATCTAAGGTGTAGGATCACACCTGCACATATCACAGAGCTTAAACTCCAGGTGGACTGAGATAAGACCTAGCCTGGTATGAGAGGTACATGCTGGCCTATGCACACACATAAACACACTTAAACACACACACAGATAACAAGGGAGGCCAGCACTCCCACTTTTATTGCCCAAAGATTTAGGGACCTACGGGCAGCAGAGTGGACCTCAAGGACAGGGGTCCCTCGACTTGGCACGCAACCCCCTCCCCAAACATCCTGCCTTACATACCACTCACCCAACAGGCCAACACCCTAAAGAAAGTTTCTTCTAAGTCGGCTTGTGTATACCCTGTATATTTCTTTGCCTATGATTGCTAGTCTCAATATACAGGTTATGTTTGTGTGTGACCCTAACAATATTAGTGTTTTGTGTGCCGCCCTTATAACCATGTTCACGGAGTATCACCTATTTTACCCCTCACACTTACATAAATTTGAATAAACAAATATGTATAACTACCACTGCATATATGTCCTCATGGTTATACCAGAAGAATCTTGGAAATTAAATTGTGTAACCAGGTATCTCAGTATATCCTAACTTTCAGAGATTCCTCTTTCTTTGTTTAACAAACCCCCCCTTCTCTTCCACATTCCTCTGTGACCCTTATCTGATCTTTGTGGCCTGTTAGTATTTCTTTACTTGCTATTTTGCATTAAAAGAACTGAATAAGATCAATTGGGATAAGCCACACCAACCAAAATATGTTGTTCCCAGATGCGTAATTTAACTTGGTATTACCACGAACTAACGGCCACACCTATCTAAGGGTAAGATGTGCTGTTTGACTATGAATATGTAATGTAATGTCTGTACAAAGTGTAACATCTGTTGAGATGCAACCCAAAACACCTATACCGCATACTGATGTGAGTCGGTAACATGCATGATATAAGTGATTGGTAATTAATTAATACAGATTGTATGAGGTGTGATACTAGGCTGGTATGGCATGTTTGGTATCAAACTGATGGAAAGTCATTTCT
The DNA here is from genome assembly GCA_026779605.1 of Mormyrus hasselquistii. Lineage (NCBI taxonomy): Eukaryota > Metazoa > Chordata > Actinopteri > Osteoglossiformes > Mormyridae > Mormyrus > Mormyrus hasselquistii. Next base: position 3,779 of record JAODKE010003982.1, read on the forward strand.
GATTCCAACTCAGTGGTTAGCATAAAAGTGTATGTATCAAAAGATACATCAGCCTAATGAAAATTATCAATAAAGGGGGAATCGGTCTGGTCATAAATCTCAAAAGGACTGCCACAAACCCCCTCCAAAATCTTGCCAAATTGATGGTCAGCCATTGGTCCAGGAGTCGAATTCCTGGTCATCGCTATTCATAACTATAAAACCTGGCAGCTCAGAACAAAGCCAGAGTAGCCTGCCAGTGAAAGCCTGCTACCCAACAGAGAACTGCAACCAAAACAAAGCCTTTCCCATAAAGCTTCACAAGGAGAGAGAATCCAAGGGGCTCCAATCCAACAACCGCTCCAAATGCCACGCCGTCCTGAATGCCATCTTCCCGTCTGCTCATCAGCCTCTGCCACCGACTGCCAAGACCCCCCCCCAATCTGCAACCAAGTAAACCCACTTCTTTTCTTTCTAACAACCTAAGCTGTTCTGTTAACCTGCTATATGACTTTAGGGTCGAGTTTCCACAAACTGTGCTTGCTTTGCAGAACAGTGTGTCCCTTTTAAGGTTACTCATTTAAACTTAATTCCATAATTACATTGTTTATTTCTATTCTGTTATTTCATGTTCGTTGTTTGTGTTAAGTGTAAGATCTGTCTTATGTTAATTGTAGTGTTACTTAGGAATAAACGCATGTCTTTGTTGTGTAGACAAGAAGACAGACACTGACGCAGCTCTGCTGTAACTATCGCTGTTTTATTAATTCTCTCCACAGAAATGTCATAGGTACCCGGGGCTGAGCCCGGAACCATAGCCAAAACTCAGGCGGGGAGGTTGGGTGATTGGCGTTGGTACAGATGGGGAAGAGGCGCAAAACATGGTCGGGAATCCAGGCAGGGGTCAGCCGATTGGCATCGGTCCAAAAGGAGGCAGAGCGTAAAACATGGTCGAGAATCCAGGCAGAGGTCAGGCTATTGGCGTCGGTCCAGAAGGGAGGCAAGCGGAAACTCTGAGTCTAGGAAACGTAGCAGAAGTCAAGACACAGATAGACACACACCAAAGATAACGCTCAAACTCAGGGCATACCATGAAGATCTTGCACCAATCGGAGATCCGAGTTGCCTGATATAGGGAAACCGAAACCGGGGAAAACAAGACACGGCTGGGAGAGGCAACTGGCCTGAAATTATGAAATTATGGCCAGAAAAACAGGTTGACAGGATGCAGAACCTCAGGGAAGCCCTACCAATCGGAAGAGGTGTTTTTTTTCTCCCAGGTAAGCCAATGTATAAGGTATTTCATTTTAGCAGGTATAAAATCATGCTTTAGGCCTGTGTTTGGAAGTCAGGTTTATGGTCTAACATTTAAATTTGTATGTGTAGCACTGTCAGCCATAGGTCCAATGCTCTCTTCCCACAGTCCACTTTAGTCATGGAGGATGGATGGATGGATTGATGTTATGTAGGAACAAAATACTACTATGATGATATCATAAAAACAACTCGTAAAAAACCTATTCAGGTCTAGATTATTCAAGAGTACAAAATCAAATTCTTGTGGTATTGTGATACTCATAGGGACCAGGCACCAGTGCTACAGTCTGGAGCTTAATGGCTACTGTTAAAATTCCAAAAATGACCAGGGAATTAAGAGAAAGAAGTATAAATGTACATTATCAAATCAGTGACACAAAGACAAGGTAAAGAATGGAGACCTGTAGGGCAGTATACTTCTGTTTCTCAGTGCTACTCTGAAGCTCAGAGGAATCATTCACACTTCTTTCACCTGCAAAGAGTATCAACAGTAAAGATTACTGGTTCATAATTTAATCCATTATGCCCCTACACTGCTTAATTATAATACAATACACACAATACAAAATAGAATAAAATACAATAAAAATGATGAAAACATTATTTTTATTTCATATGGGCATTGTACATATTGTGAGGTACTTGAATTTTTTTCAACATAACATGAAACTTAAAATGCATTATAATGGTTTATTACTATGGAGGATTTTTTGCGACATGTGTCTTTAATTATTTATTGTCCAATTAATAATTGAATATGTCAATAAATCATTAAATTTATTATTGCAATTCCATCCAAAATTGCACCATGCAAGAGCACACCTCTTTAAATGTTAATCTTTGCTCTTAGTTTCCCAAAAATTAGTAATAAAAAATCTAGGTTTAATAACAGATTAGTTTTTCACAAAAAATCATCAGCGTTTTTGCATCAGCTTTAACGTTGATTTCATTTGCAGTTTAGACCAGACATTCATTTCTCGAGTGTATGAGATATTCCTACATGAGTAGTAGGAGTTGGACAAAAGCATGCAAACAAATAGGAGACTGCAGTTCCACAGGACTAAACTGCAGGTCCAGGATTTAAGCACTGCTGCTGTGCTTTTACAGACCAATCAGTGCAGATCTAATTTGCATATTGGGATCCTTCAAATTGTCGACCTATCATACAAACTATCTTTTAATTTATTCTTCAATAAATCTTGCAATCTATCATTCCTTAAATTTGTCAATAAATCATATAATATAAAATGAAATAAGTTTTGCAATAATAAATGGAATGATTTATTGACAAATTTAATTATTGATGTATTTGTTGGACAATAGATTGGCACATATAATTAAAGATATGTCACAAAAAGCCTCCATATACAGTATTACTATAATGTAAGTAATATTGCTACTTATTCATTCAAACAAATCAAAAACACGGGACAGAAATCAAGGTGTCATGTAGGAATATCTTATACACTTGAGAAATGAATGTCAGGTATGTTAAACTGTTCACTTTGTTTTACTAAATTTTGGAAAAATTAAGAACAAAGGTTAACACTGAAGGAAGCGAAGCTGTGCTCCTGCAAAGTGTGATTTGTACAGTATGTAATGTGGTGGAGTTCGGTATTTACCCTGATTATAAGCTATACTCATATTCTACATGTATTACTATAGGGTTGGTCACAAGCACCAAAATATTTATATTCTATCTGCTTAACACAAGTCAACACCATGACAGTCGTTCATTTTGTTTTTAACAATAATAAGCTAGGATCTAGCATTTGCAGTCCCTGCTGGTTGGACTTCTCAGTGTCCTTCTTACACATACAGTATGTTATGGTCAGAAGTTCATATCTGTCAGAGTGGAATCCCATGGAAGCTGGATTAAAGCTGTAGGTGTCAGTGGCGCAGAGTCCACTCCACTGTGTGCCTCACCCATGTTCTGTCATTTCAAGAACATATTTGCTTCCTTTTGGCGAAGTCTTTCTTTCTGTTGTGAAAAAAGGGAAATGTCTATAATTATTCTATTCTATTCCTAAATGATACACGGTTGTAAAAATATGCCACAAATAAGTAAGCCACAACAGCCTTTTAGTTTAAAACACATAAACTATTTATTTTGTAATACTTTTGTTGTGTTGTGCACCAGTGATTTGTACAATTACTACACTGCCCTTCTGCTTAGAAAAATACTGACAATACACAATGATTTGCCAGTTGCATTGTATATTCAATAATTTCTGAAACCATGTGTGTGTCATCATGTATATATTACATTGTCCCTACAATGTGATAAAAACCTGTGATTTTCATTTTGTGAGGAACATGTTTTTCGGTCCACTTAAGGGGAAACTTAATTTTATAAAAATCTTTGAATTCAATACAGAACACTACACATGTTCTGTAAAGAGTCTTGTATTTTGTTTACTTACTTATGGTTAAGGTTAGGACTGGGTAGGAGTTAGGTTTAAGGTTTTTCCCATAGAAATTAATTGATGGTGCCCACAAAGAAATAAATACAAATGTGTGTTTATGTGTGTGTGCGTGCGTGTGCAGGTCTGATGACAAAATAATCAACATTGCAGCTATTGGGAAAATGGCCCCTTCAAATACGTTAAAATTAAAGTTTTAAAATTTGATGCAACTCCAGTTCGCTGTCTTGTCTGATATATAACAACAAAGTCAATAAAAAACATGGATAAACGTCATGTGACAGAAGCAGGTGAATCATACTGTATGTGGTGACAAAGCAGGTGCTGAAAAAAGCAAGAAAAACAGAACCAGAGCCACATTGTGTGTCTGTGTACTATGTGTTGTGTACTGTGTGTTTCCTATTGTGTGCATATCAGGGATGTAAGCTCTAAACTGAGAGTGTCTCACCAAACCGCTGGGGACGACCTCCCTGGTTTCCACCTTCTTCTCAGCTATGATCTTCCTGACAGACAGCTGCGCCTCCTTAAACCTTCAAAAGACAACAAGCTAATCAGTTGAATGAAATACATTAAACACCTTGTCCCCCAACGACAGTTCAGTATATTTTACGGTTCATTTTCCTCAAAAACTTGAAAATGAAAAACATACAGCTCTCATGCTAAGTAGGGTAAAATGAACTTTCTCTGTAACCTGCAAGTTACAAAAGCTTAGGTAGTAACCACAAACACTGATGAATTCTTTCATTATTTGCAGAACATAGTTATGGAATATAACGACAACATATTAATAATAATAATAATAATAATAATAATAATAATAATAATAATAATAATAACAACAGAGGAAACTATAGGCTCACTTCTCCAAGCATAACTGCTTTTTCTCCTGTTCCCATGCTCTCTTGATGTCATTGCTGAACTCAAACCACAGCATGAAGATAAAGTTGGGTGTCACCTCCTTCTCCCCTAAGGTGGACTTCAGATCAAAGTAGCTCACCATTTCCTGAAAGCTAAGGTAAATTCAATAATCTGTCAGCAGGCTTCCTACAGTACAGCCACCACCAAAAAAAGAAGACATCCAAACATTTTCATTCCACTTATCCTGGACAATGCCAGTAGGGGGAGCCTGGAGTCTATTCCATGGAGTATAGGGCACAAGGAAGGAGTGTACGCTGAAAAGGATGCCAGTCCATCCCAAAGCATTTATACACACACAAGAGGCACTTTGTAACTAGTTAGCTAACCACATTACAGTACTACGAGAACAAACCAGAGTGCCCAGAGGAAACAGTGCTAACCAATAGGTTGGTGTGCTGCCTGTCCTACTATTACACTCTGTGATACTGCCCTACATTGGGGAACACTGGCGAATATACTTTTTCATGTCACACAGATAACATATTTAACTGTGTGTGTGTGTGCGTGTGGGTATATCTTACGTGATGAATACCCATTTTGTTCCCTTATGAGGGAAAACTTGTACTGTATTTTGTTGGTTACTTATGGTTATGGTTAGGGGTGGGTAGGGGTTAATGTTGTCATAGTTAGCATTAGCATTTTTCCCATAGAAGTGAATGAGCTGTCCCCATTGTCACGGATTGGTTCATGACAATATTGTTATGTTACCACATGTTATGTTTATAAAATGTTGGACAATCAATATTAAGTTAAACATAATGGTGATGATGATGTGGATATCTTATGAATGACATTTAGTTATGTTCCTTCCACTTTGAAGCAGCATTGTTTGAAATATGGATTCTATCCAGGATTGTCCAGCTGGATGTTACCATTACAATTGTGTGATTGGTGGGGGGAAGGGTGTTCACAATTTATATTCCATATAACCAAGTGGTTGGGGGCATGGGGGAATTTTTGCACATTAAAATAAAATTGATATTTTTAGTCTTTGTTGGTTTTATGAATAAATTTGAATAAAATTGTGATTTTATAAATAGTTGTAGAACTGTGTATGTGGGATGTATTCTATTGAGTATGATAATTGTTAGATTAATTGTCCCAAGGGGAGGGGTTAAAATCTATATAAACCCTGGTGCTAAAGGGGAGAGGTTGTTATAGATACAGGGTTTGCCAGGATATGGCCTGTTTTAGGTGATTTTCTTTTTTTTGTTGTTGTTAATACTTTATATTTGTGCATTTCTGTGAGAGAGGAGAATACATTTTTGCACCTTCTGGAACTCCGTGGCCTTCTCTGGTTGCTGAAACCTCAGGCCTCTCAGCCATTCCTATTACCCATAAAGATATGTTTATGTCATCTGTGTGTGTGTGTGTGTGTGTGCGTGTGTGTGTTTGACTGGTGTATAACCTGTGGGGTGATTATCAGATATTATGAGAACAATCATAAAAAAGGGGGGGGTGCACCTGTTTCTTCTGTGGTTGTTAATGATCGCAGGAAGAGAGGAGGACATTTCAGTTCAAATGTGGATATGTGTAATAGAAGGAACGAAGTCACCTGGCGTAAGAAGAGAAGGTGGAGCTCCAGAGGCCATCTTAGACAAAAACTTCAACAAAAGGAGGACACCTGACTGCGAACTGAGCCACTGCATGTCCTTTTTGTAAGAGGAATATCTACTTTTTAGAGAGGTTTTGTGGCCAGAGGGTGGGAACATTCCTAGCAAACGGCTTGGGTGACTCTGATTTTGGATACATTTGTAGGCCCGGTTTTTTGGATGTTTGTGGACCAGTCATAATTTGGGAGCTTGTGTGTGAAGGGGTGGTAGAAGCTTTCTGTATTGTTACTAATTAAACTATTAGTAACAATACAGCAATTTTCTCTCTCTGTCAGTATCTGAGCTTTTTGGTAATGGTTTTGTGTCTGAGATTGTTATAACATGTATTAATTCTACTTAAGACCATTGCTAACGATGTCTTGTTCTTTTGATTCTTAGCAAGCATTTCCAGCCAATTCTTACAACCTTAGCTGATTCCAAGAAATGGTATGACATCTTTCACACTCTTTTCTGAAACAGATGAATCTATAAACTAAGAAGGAAATATGTCTTCAAACCTTTGCTGTGCTGATGTCAGACAGTTGCTTAATTCATTAAGTTCCATGTTTGCTGAAAACAAACAAAAACAAAGAATATTCACTTAATTTCTGTTTGATACATAAGTTAATGTGAAGAAGAATGGGCCCATGAATTAATTTTTTTGTATCATACATTTTCCCTCTCTTTTTTGTTTATGCACAACTACCAGACTATTTTGCTTACGAAGAAGTAAGGAGCAAGCACTGATTATAGTGCGTTGCCGCACCCACTGCACAACAAACCACCTCAGGGATGAGTACCTGAGTGCAACCATGTGGCGGGTGATACCTCAGTGAGTTTTTTCCAGTAGCTGGAGTCCAAATCCTGCCACCAACCCCAAACTTTTCCCCAGTAAGTAGAAGGACCAGCTTGCAGGGCTGGATGTAGATTAACGTCATACCCAGGACGAAGCAATTGCAGGTAAAGGGCCTTTACTCAAGGGCCCAATAAAGCAGTATTCATTCCAGGCATTCATGGGATTCGAACCAGCAACCTTGCTGGCACAGATCCCTAGCATCATAGCCACCACTCCGCTGGTGATTAGAATTTACATAAATGTTTTCATCAGTATATCTGTAGAATATATTCTGCTTTAAATAGTTACTAAACCATATATAATTAAATGGGTGGAATGTAGGAATATCACACAATATCGACAAAAGTATGTGAACTTCCCTCTTAGAGGGAATTAATCCACACCCATTGCTGTCACAGGTATATGATGAAACATGGAGTTATACAACACACATTATCAGCAGAATGGGTGGATTTCTACAGGAGAGATTAATGACTTTGTATTTGGTAACATAATAGAATGCCACCTTTCCAATGTCTATTCATTACATTTCTGCCCTGCTAGAGCTGTCCTGGTCAAACACAAGTAGAGTGTATTTCTCTATAATCTCTCATACAGGATCCTGGTTGTAGATCACTTAATGTTTTAAATTTCTCACCATTGCAATCTTGCCTATAATTTATAACAAAAATGAAATGATTACTTACAGAGGCTCTGGACCACCGTGACCTTGAATAGGACAAGCAGGTACAGAAAATGGAGTGGTGGATGGATGGATGGGTGGATTGGTGGATGGATAGACCGATGGATGGTTAGATGGATGGACAGATGGTTGGATGATTACTTACCTTTCAATACAAAAGCCTCCATTTTGTCCTTAAATGGTTGGAGGTGTTCCACCAATGTATTTCTGCACACCTCCTGAACATCTTTTTCACAAGCTGAGAAACAAAAAATGTACAAAACATGCTAAAGTTAACGTGAACTAGAAATATCTAAAACATTTGAAACATTCAGACACATGAAACCTTATAGCTCATACAATGCAAGTAATCAATCAGATCACAACATAGTATCAGAGTTCTATTTTAAAAGAAAAAATGTTTCAACTTTAGTACAATGTGTTTTTTTTTTTCATTCCAAGACCCATATCAATAAATATAAAAAAAGAATACTTCCAAAATGAACCATCATAATGTAATACGTTATGAAGTATTTATTTTACTGAAGGGCTTCTTCTTTGCTTTATTGGACTTCAGTCCTGCTTCTAGGAACCTGCTACACACTGTCCTAGGAGTGCAGTTCACACCTGTACTTAACATCTCCTATTTTTTGAAAGGTCACTTGATGTCATCTTCTGACTCCTCAGAAACTGTTGGATAACTTCATGGTCATTTCTGACAATAGAAAGTCGCTATCACCCTCTACCTGGCTGGTTTCTGGTCATTCTCAGTGTCTCCTGCTTCACTTTGTTTTTATACTGCTGTCTTAAATTTTAAGCAGAACCAGGATTAAATCAGGAGGCTTTTCATATCATGAAGTAGGACAATGTGCCGGAAGCAGGCTTGAGATGATTGTTCCAGTGTGTCATCCTGTGATAATAGCCTTGACAGAAGCTACAGTATGAGTTATTGATTCTCCCTATCAGCAGTGATGACAGCTCAATATCAAAAGTTACACTTGGGTAACAGGGTAACCATACCAGCCAGTTTGCTTTTCAGGATGCGGAGGTCTGAGAAAAGGTCGCTGAACCTGACTTGAGCAGCCAAGAAAAGGTCATGGGGTTCTGGAAGTGGGAAGTCATTGCTGTCTCCACCATCAGACTATAAATGCAGAGCACAATGAGTCCGAGCGTATGGCCTGGCCTTTCAAAATACCCTTTATGTACACAGACAAATCCAGTTCACTTAGTGATGTGAAATTTTCCCTACCTTGTTGCGCAGGTAGTATGAGCTGACATAACCCACCAAACTGATGCAATTGTCCTTAAAGAATTAAAAAAAAAGTTCAAATAAATAGTATTGCACATGCAGATATTGCATGCTCACCGATGATCAACCTTGTGAAATACATAAGGAATAATCCATAACGAAGTGTGCAGATATATGAATATAATCAATGAAACCCTGGAGGAATGTAGTGCAATCATAACCAAGATGTTCTTGATTATTTTCGTATAACCGCACACCTTGAAGTAGTTCATCCCGCTTATACCACAACTAATGAACAAAAAATTTCAGATGACACTAAGGTGGGTGGTGTAGCAGATACTGAACTAACGACTCGGCAGCTACAGCGGGATCTTAATTTAATTAGTGACTGGGCCGATACCTGGCAGATGAAATTTAACATAGACAAATGTA
>JAODKE010003983.1:0-13195 GCA_026779605.1 Mormyrus hasselquistii
TGGAATAGTCTTCCTGCTAGTGTAGTGGAAGCTAAAACCCTGGGTTCCTTTAAATCAGAGCTAGATAAGATTTTAACGACTCTGAGATATTAGTTAAGTTCCTCCAAAATGAAATTGATTGGCCAAATGGCCTCCTCTCGTCTGTAAAATTCTTGTTCTTATGTTCCTTCAGTAGTTGCTTCAGTAGTTCAGAAAGGTTTACAGAATTAACATATACATTAACAACTATAGCAACTGCTAGAGATTAAACATGCATCACTATTTATTAATGACGAATTAACATGAGATCAGTTTGTAACAGACTTTGTAGTTAATTCATAAATATGATTTAAAATAAATCTCAGAAGTTAAGGCATTGACTTCCCGAGTCAGAGCTTCTGGTTGGGGTACAGATTGAGAGAAGTTTTGAAAAGTCTCTGTCCACAGAGGTTGCCTTGACTGATTGCAGTACTCATTTGTTGCACAGTGGCCATATTAAGGTGCTGAGCTTGACTAAAGGACAGTGCTGACATGAGAAATTCAACGCAGAAAGTCAATGTGATCGGGGAAGCTGCCGCCCATTCTAGCAATCAGCCCATTCCTGTGGCAGAAATGAGCTAGAAAAGGGGTTTTATCTGAAACTGGGACGACTCCTCTGTCAGACGGACATCCTGAAAATGACGTGAAATCTGATAAGTGGGCTGTGGTGTTTCAATGCGCCTGGGAATCGGTTTGATACATTCTAATGGAAATGGGAGCGGTGGGCCCTCAGCCACATAAATGAGAGGTAAACTATCGGCCCCGCCGGAGCTGTGCAGTAGGCGTAGTGTCATTAAGGCTGTATCCTCATTTCCTCTCCTGTCAGAGACAACGACATGCGAAACAGAGTCTACCTTCTTGTTCAGTCGAAGAACAGAATGGTACATTCTTTCAAGTAGAAAAAATAACAGAAAACAAGATCCCCATCAGAATATGAACACATGAAAATTTATACTTATTTAGTACAAAGTGCAGTCAGATTCATTTTCAAATATACTACACTTGGCACAATGCAGTCGGAAATGAAATATTACAGGTCCATTCTGTGTGTCTCCGTGCAATAATGGACATGAAAGAAGAAGCAAATTGTGGAGTTTTGATTTAGTTGATGGACGTGTAGTATGTAGTTTTGCTACAGTTGTACTGTCTGTGGCCTATTACACATTTTGGCCAGGTTTAATTTTAAAGGATCGTTATACATAAAAAGGATGCTTATCACTGCTTGTAATTAAACCATTGATGAGTAAAGCGTACTTCTAAAAAATATGTTTCTTACATGGATTCAAGCTTAAGGAGAAATCAGAGGCATATTAACAGCGGCAGCAGCCCCTGGGCTATGTGAGAAGGCCTCCTACCAATTTGTATGATGATGTAGCTGCTGACTGTGTGGGGGGGGGGTTCCAGCAATAACATTTTTGATAAGATTTCAAAAAATGTTAGGGGATCGGTTGAGTGGTCCAGATGGGACCCAAAAGGCGGCATTTTATTTTTCAATATATTTTTCAATTTAGGACAGATGCCAACTCTAGATTTCAAATTTTATTAAACATGGTTAGTTGAGGTTGCTATTTAGTGTTGGCCCCAGGGCTTTGGCCTGGGTAAGCATGTCTGTTAAAGCGTCCCAAGATGCGATGTGTGAAATCAAGACCATAGCCACAGAGTCAACATTATGTAACGGAGAGAACACTTGCACACAAACTGAGAGGATGAGTGGAGGGGGTGCGGACACTTCCAAGGGCAGCTGTGTCAAGCTGTAACAGACAGGCTTGAGAAGAGACACATGAATAGACAGGGAGATATGATACATTCAAGGTAACTCTAAATGGTAGATAGGCCCCAGTCGTTTCAGGACACAGAAAGGGCCAATATACACTATATTGCCAAAAGTATTGGGACACCTGCCTGTACACATACATTAACTTTAAAGACATGCCATTCTTAATATATAGGCTTTAATATAGAGTTGGCCCACACTTTGCAGCTAAAACATCTTAAACTCTTCTGGGAAGGCTGTTTACAAGGTTTAGGAGTGTGTTTAAGGGAGTTTGTGACCATTCCTCCAGGAGAATATTTGTGAAATCAGGCACTGATGTTGGACGAGAAGACTTGGTTCACAGTCTCCACTCTAATTCATCCTAAAGGTGTTCTATCAGGTTGAGGTCAGGGCTCTGTGCAGGCCAGTCCACACCAGATTCGCTCAACCATGTCCTTATCGACCTTGCTTTATGCACTGGTGAGCTATCATGTTGGATAAGAAAGGGGCCATCCCCAAACTGTTCACAAAAAAGTTGGCAGCATGAAATTGTCCAAAATGGCTCTGAATGCTGCAGCATTAAGAGTTCCTTTCACTGGAACTAAGGGGCCAAGAGCAACCCCTGAAAAACAACCCCACACCATAATCCCCGTCCACCAAACTACACTTGTCACAATGCAGTCAGGCAAGTACCGTTGTCCTAGCAGCTGGCAACCCCAGACTCGTCTATCGGATTGCCAGACAGAGAAGCATGATTCATCCAGGGAAAATGTCCCCTGCTCTAGAGTCCAGTGGCGGTGTGATTTACACAACTGCATCCAACACTTTGCATTGCACTTGGCGATGTAAGACGCACTGTTCTTGAGCTAATGTGAAGGCCATATGAACTTTTTAGGTCTGTAGCAACTGCAGACAGTTGGTGACTTCTGCACACTGTGCTCCTCAGCCTGAGTTGTCCCCAGTCTGTGGCCTTGCTGTTGTTCCCAATTGCTTCCACTTTGTTATAATACTACTAACAGTTGACCATGGAATATTTAGTAGTTTTCAGGAATGGACTTATTGCACAGGTAGCATCCTATCACGGTACCACGCTTGAATTCACTGAGCTCCAGAGAGCGACCCATTCTTTCATAAATGTTTGTAGAAGCAGTCTGCATGCCTAGGTGCTTGATTTTATACACCTGTGGCTACTGAAGTGACGGGAACAGCTGAATTCAATGATTTGGAGAGATTTCCCAATAATTTTGACAATATAGTGTACTTCAGGAGTTGGAGGTTTTGGAGAGCGAAACCTGTTAGCCGGGTTGGAAAATTAGGCCAGTTATGCGTCAGCAGTCAGCATGACATTTCTGGAGGGCGAATTGGACAGTGACAGTAAGCTTGCTTCCAGAACCAATGCCAATACCATTACTCCACCAAAGGGATGTCACTGGGTTGGGGATCCTATGGTTAGAGTAGGGGTTGATAGCTAATGATGCACTGAAAGGGAGATTGGTTCGTGGAGAGCTGGAACAGGGAGTTCCTGGTGTACTCTGTCCAAGGTAAGTATTGAGACCATTTACAGTAGTAAGTTGGGAGGCGCACATCAACCGGTGCATCTTTCCCAACTCCCGGTTAGTCCTTTCTGCGAGGCCATTGCACTGGGGATGATATGCCGAGGTAAGGTTCATAATAGCAATCAGGCGGGTGCAGGGAGAGCAGGATACCTTGGAAGTGAAGGTCCGCGATCCTCAGGGACCCTGTAGTACCAAAATACCCGGGTGAACAACAGGTCGGCTAGATAAGAGGTGGATGGAAACTTAGACAGCGTAACTAGTGTACACAACTTAGTGTATGTCAACAGTCGTTGTCTGCCCTGTCCGTCATTAATAACCCCATTTCCTTTTGTATGCTCGCCTGCTGCCTTCGTCTATCCCAGCAATCACAACACATGGTTTACTTTTTTGCCAATTTAACCTAATTTTAAACAACTTTAATACTTCCAGCAGTAAACGCTTTGAAAAGAAGACAGATTTAGTCAGCATTTTTTCATGATTCTACATAAAGATTTCAGTGAGATATAAACTGAAATAGATGCGAAAATACACCGCATCACTGACAATGCACTTGACCCTATAATAACATGTTAATAAAAGCAGCGAATCAAATACCTTAAATATCGCAATCAAAAAGCCACAATGTTCGTAACCGAATGGCTGCTCTGTCCTGAAATTGTATTGTACAGTATTTTAGTATATATTCAGAATGCTGGAAAAATGGATGTAGATTATTGGTGATTTCATGTCTGACAAAGTTAAAAATTTTTAAACAACTGTATAAATCAATGTCTTTTTATACAAATCAATTCAGGTGGAAAAAAAAAATTCATGCATGACACACACACTCACCCAAGAAATCTTACAGAAAATCTATATTATTCCATTATAAACCCAAAATTAACTACACTGAAAGCATTGGGGTAGTTTGCAAACCTTTTTTCAAGACTATTTTCAAGGTATTAAAATTGTTAAATAAATGGAAGTGTTTGTGCAGACTTGAATTGAAAATCTAGCACCAGCCAGCTGACCTATGTTGGCAGCCCTGCGTTTAATTTGAAATGAACTATAAAATGCACTGTTTTCAGCTGAAATGGCCTGTCGTTCCATTTGCTTTGTTACTCTGTTAATTATAAAACAAATATGAGAAAACATTACCGATGTCACTCTTTATATTTTTTTTTAAATAAGTCTCCCGATACCTTTATGTAACTGTAATAGCAATTAAAGTGTACTTAATATATTATAAAATATTTTTTTAATTTACAAAAAGGGACAGGACATGCTACTTTGCCCAAAACTTGGAAAAAAGTCATACCCTGATGTAATACCGTCACCGTACAGATAGTTAAAAATACTGTGATAATAATTTTAGGTCATATCACCCAACTGCAGATCCTTAACGGAGTTTAACTAATCCCGGATGGCCTTTACCTTCTCATCTATTTCTACTCCTCCAGGTTAAATTTGGCATCCTAGAAACTTGATAGAGGTTTTATGAAGCTCTCATTTCTCCCCTTTGATGTAGAGGTGGTGGTCTTTCAGGCATTGATGCACAATCTGGAATGCAGATTGAATGTCGACATTTTAGACAATGACAAAGCAGTTCAACATATCCCTTAAGAGCTCCCCCGCGAAGGACTAGAACAGGGGTAGCCAATCTTTTTTTTTTATGGCCCACCACCACCCCCCCTCTTCAGAGGACAACTTTATTTTACATTGAATTAAAGGTACAGAGTAAAGAGTGTGGCCGCTCCAAACTCAGCCGTCCTAGTACTGTGATAAAAAAAAGGGAAAAGCGGTGGGGGCACAGAAATAACAATCGAAACAATAACAGACATCAATCATCATGGGGGGGGGGGGGAATAAACAGAGGTATACAGAAATAATAAGAATAATTAAGTTAATAATAATTAAGGTGCGATGGAGAAAATTAAGTGTAAGGGAATACAGATCTTATCTGTATACAGGGGTAGCCAATCTTATCTGCAAAGGGCCGGTGTGTATGCGGGTTTTTGCTGCAACTCCCTAATTAGATTACTAATTAGAGGACTGATTGGCTGAAGAGTCCTCACACCTGGGTTTGACCAGCTGACCTACAGGTTATCCAAAAAACCTGCATACACACCAGCCCTTTGCGGATAAGATTGACCACCCCTAGACAAAAATATGGAAGGACTATTTGTCAACCCGTATTGCATCACCAGGCACTTGTAATGACCAGTAACATAAGAAACATAAGAAATCTGCAAATGAGAGGAGGCCATTTAGCCTATCAAACTCATTTGGGGAGAACGTAATAGAGTTGTTAAAATATTACCTAGCTCTGATTTAAAGGAACCCAAGGTTTTAACTTGTACTCCACTAACAGGAAGACTATTCCATACTCCAACTACACGCTGTATAAAGTAGTGCTTTCTCAATCCATTTTAAAATGTTCTAATTTTGTGCTAATTTTCACCAGTGGCCACGAGTTCTACTAGTTAAACTAATATTGAAGTAGCCATTTGACTAAACAGCATCCAGACTTGTTAGAATTCTATATAGCTGGATCATGTCCCCATTTAGTTCCCTTTGATTAAGGCTGAACAGATTCAGCTCAGGTAACCTCTCCTCTAACCGTACCTTAACTGCAACATGGCCGAGTTTATGATAATAGATAACAAAAATGAACGCTTCTCAAAAAGAGTGTTCCACGACCGGAAGAACCCCTTAGATATGCTTAATGATGGTTACTGCCGCACTGCCCGAACTCCCTGCTGCACCTGCCGCACCGCCCAAGCTCCCTGCTACGTCTCCACCTGCGTCCAAGGCCCCGACTTCACCCGCAGCTACACCGGCTGTCCCAGCTCTGCCCACAGCGCCCGAGGCTCCTAGGCCTCCACTGATGGCCAAGGTCCCGGCTGCATCACTGCCTCCTGCTCCGCCTGTCTCTGCTCCACCCGAGGATCTTATGCCTTCGCCTGCTGCTGCACCTGCAGCTCCGTCCATGCCCGATGTCCCGGAGCCACCTGCAGCTCTTCCCCTGCCCAACGCGCTGTCTGCGGCTCCGCCCGAGGTCCCAGCACTGTCTGCAGCTCCACCAATGCCCGTGGATCTGCCTGCAGCTGCTCAGCCTGAGCTCCTGCCCACACCCAGGCTCTGCCCGTTCCGGTCCCTAACTTTGCTCCAATCCCCCCAGCACCAGTCCCAGTCCCCAAGGAGGTCCCAGACTGTCTGACCACCACTTCTTCCCCCTTGGAGGAGGAAGAATCTCATTTGGTTGTGAAGCTAAACAGTGTCCCATATAACTTGGGGTTCCTAAGATGGAATCCTTAGCCACTTGGCAATGGCTGCACTCCTGACACCATCACTTCACCTCTCCTGTCATGCCAGGCCAAAAACACTGCCAACAAACCAGCTCCAGTATTCTCTCCACTACCTGATGCCCATGATTTTGATAGAGGTAAGTCATCACTACAGGTCACAGGTCCAGTTTCATGATACTGTAGTTCAACATGTTCCTTTCGGGATGCCGCAAACCCAGGCTAGCAAATGTTATGGGCCTAACCCAGCCCTGTTGCTCTTGGGAGATGACCACACCCAGACCTCCAAAATGAAGGTTAAGGAAAAGTCAGTATATGCTAGTATTGGGGTAGCAGTCAGCCTACTCCTAAGGCCCTCAAAACTCCTCTCGCAATCCTCACTTCAACTAACAGAAAAAGCCTGCCCTGACCCCTTCCAGGACTTTGTACCCACCAACTTATGTAGGGGTGCTGCCAGCTTTTCAAAACCCTCTACGAATTGACGGTAATAGCTGGTGAACCTGAGGAAGGACCGGAGCTCTGACACCTGGCTGGGATGGCACCAGTTGCCATGGCTTCAATCTTCTCGGGGTCCATAGAGACCCCCGCGTCCAAGATGACATGACCCAGGTAGCTAACTTCCGGCCTACAAAAGGCACACTTTTCAAGCTTTGCCTTTAACTCTTCTTTTTGTAATCGCTGCAACACCACTTGAAAGTGTTTTAGATGCTGAGAGATGGTGGACGAAAAGATGACCACATTGTCAAGAGGCAAAAGCAGTAACTGACAGTTCAGGTCACTATAAATCCGCTGCATAAGTCGTTGAAAGGTACTTGGAGCATTGCACAACCCAAATAATATATGATTATGCTCAAAAAGCCTAAAGGGAGCGCAAAAGGCAGTTTTTAGCTTATCCCTCTTCAATACCGGAACTTGGTTGTATCCACTAGCCAGGTCCATAGTAAAAAACACGCCCCTGATAGTGCGTCCAAAAGACTCTTCAATCTGAGGAAGAGGGAAGGCATCCTTACGAGTCTTTTTGTCCAGTTGCCGATAATCCACACATAAGCGAGGGCTGCCATCCTTCTTCCAAACCAAAACAATTGGGGAGGCATAAGGGCTACAACTCTCAAGCATGACCTGTGCCTCAAGTAACTGATGAAGATGTGATTTGACAGCATCATATTCAGAAGGGGGCAACCACATATAATGCTGGTATAGTATCTGGGGCAGCCTGTTTATCTCTCCCCATGAGAGGCTAGGGAAAACTCCAGAAGACCCTCACCATCCTGCTGCTTTTATTTCTTGAGAAAAAACGCTTCCTGTAGAGAGACACAAGATCGGGAACAACCGTACAATTCACGCAGTATAAACAATACTTATTCAGCTGTAGGATGATATTTAATCTCCTCCCCTCCCTTGTTTCCCTTTCCAAGGGGTCAAAGATGAAAAAAGCTTGATCTACTCTGGAAAGGTGGCGAGCCTTCATACAAGCCTGCACCTCCTCTTCCCACTCATCAATGTAATGCCAGGCTCACCCCCAAACATCGGGTATTTCCTATCACGAGGCACAAATACCAATCTTTCAGCAAATGAACTCCGACTTTCCGGTTGCACAGGTGGGGCTGGTTCATCTGAAGAGGCTGTAGAGGTAGACGCAAAAGCATTAGTTCCTATGACAGCCCTCTCTTGACATAATCTTTCATTATCAGCCTTGTTGAACAAACAGGTCTCTAAGACTTTGCACTTTTTCCTCCATTTTGAGCAAAACTTCCTTTCATGAAACTGTTTTCAGGTCGACTACTGTCTTATCTTTTGTTGTAACTACTATATGCAACCAAAAAAACACACAAAATAAATATTTTGCTCCCCAAGCAACCCAAAACAAAATAAATAAAACGGAATTTACGTCTGCAGTTTTATTGTGCTGTCCTGCCAACTATGCCAAATTGTGGCAGGGGCGGCGACGGGAAAGGCCTAAGGCCAATCACTGTAGCCTGACTAAGCCACCCTGCACCTAATACCCAGGGACACCTAAACTAAATTACCTGTGAAGTGGAAGCAGCCACACCTTCACAGGTTCAAAAGCAGCCCCAAAGACATGAATTCCATAAAAGCAAATTTATTATTCCCATGTAGCAAACACACAAAACTTGTAAACATTTACAGCATAACTTCTTTTTCGTAAAAACCCATAAAATTGACGAAAAGGCTATAACAGCGGTATGCACTTATGAATAAGGTACCAGTGATTAGTATTACATCCACAGTAATTAAACATGTAATTAATTCATTAAGCATGAGCATATGGTCACACCAAATGATGAGAGGACTACCTGAGGTTCAATAATTAGTCAAAAAGCTACAATTTATCAAATAAACACTATACTAAAAAGGCAATAAAGGCATTTAAATTATATAAATATAAATTTATATAAATGGTAATATAAATAAGGTCAAAATAAATTTACACAACAAACATTTTATAGATTGCAACAGACAGATCAGACTGAATACTTAAACGTTATGTTTCAGAATGATGAACATCAAAATACATCAACAGAGCTGCTGATGGCAGTGGAATACATGTGCATCCTGGTTTCCCTTCATCTTTGGTTGGCTTTAGTTCAGATTTAGATGTACTGAAATGGCCATCTAAATGAAATGAGCCCAAAAACCAAAAAAAGGTTAAGATCAAGCATATAACCAAATGATACATTGTTGCAACATTACCATTTCTTATAAAAATGCATCAGCAGTCAAAGGGTGATTCCCCCACCCCCCAAATTTAAAAGACACTCATTGATCATCTACATGTATTCATGTACCATCATATTGCTCTGTGATGTCACTTTTAGTTCTTGATGGTTCTTTCAAAATTAAAATTCCCAAATTGGCCTCTTGTTCACAGTTCCACCAAATGATTTTGCACATTTACTTATTATTATATGCTTAAAAATGCAAATGCTTTACACTGTTACCCAGACATACAAATCCATTCTGAATTTATATCAGATACAGCAAAGTTAGAAAGTTTGAAAAGATTTATCTGATTTCATATACTGAACAGTACATAACTTTAAAGGACAAAAATCAGTTGTACATAAAAAGAAAAGGTTACATCATCGATCCATTAACAAAGAAATAAAAATGCTACTATTAATTGATACTTAAAAAAAGAAAGTGTAGATAAAATGTCCTCTGCCAGCTGCCTGCTATTAATCTGTGCCGGTCTTAGAGGACATGATCCAAGGACAAGTATCCTCAGCCTATGCAAGCACATCCAATAAGGCTGGATATACAGTAGCAGCAGCACATTTAAGACTCAGTCTTCCTTTCGACGTCTGCACTTGTTTCAGCATCATTTCAATCATGTCCACTTGGATAGAGGCTTAAGTCCACAGTACCCAGTCTTCAGAGACCCCTAGATAGTCCACATTTTTGAGAAATTGGATTGAGAAAATATTTGTTCTGTCTACATGTTTCTGAGTATTAATAAAATACACAATGTATCTCATAAGACACATGAAATTCAGATACCATCCATTGCTGAGAGAAACTTTAATTTGCTTTAGAATATGAAATCTGGCTATAAATGCTAGCAGAGAATGCTTCAGAGGCTTTGCACCTCCCCAGGCAGTCGTTAATGCATACACTCCTGCTTGCTTTGGTCTAGCATCCTTTGGGCACAAAAGCAGTCTCTACCCCAAGACAGCCTTCCCAGAGCACTAGCCATTGATGTGCATTTTGCATTATAGGCTACAATTGACCGTTAGCACTATACATAGCTATTTTTCATTTACCTGGTATTAATAAAATCTACCAAAACTGCTTTGTGTCTTGTTGACACATATTTATGACACTTTTGTGAATAGTGCTTCCTTCCTTTCCCTGTGTTCCATAATAGTCATAAGTAAGTCAGGAATACTGAGAAGTGTGTTCATTTTAATACTTTATAGGCTGCCAAGAGTAAGCCTTTTTCCACATTTATACGCGTTATGTTTATTACATCATCCCACCCAGGGGGTGCCCCCTCCCTCATGCTCTGTACCACAGGGACAAGCTCCAGGCCGCCAGTGTCCCAGGAAGCTTATCTGCATGAGGGTTTAAAAGATGGATAGATAGATGCTTGTTTATTGCATGTACAGCATGAATGTTACATTTAAGGGTGATAAAAAGTACTAAAAACAACTTTGCACAGCATTTTTTTATCAGCTACAGAGCAGCCTTTTACCATACAACTGATAAAACCATACAACTGATAAAACCAAAACAAAATCACAGGGTAGCAGCTAATGGAAAGTGTTCCTATCCACAAATTACTTCTTATGCTCCTGTCACAACAAAGAAGCAGAAGGATGCCTTAAGTGAAATCCTAAACCCAGATAAATCACCCCTCCAGGATAAGACATTTACGTCACTTCATAACATACGCTTTCCCGTGCCCAACAGTACTGTAAAGTTACATTTTTCCTTGATTTTTTTTTTATTAGGAAGTGTCGTTACTGTCATTACCATTTCTTTGAGATGTAAATCACAATCTTAATGTTCTCTCTCCTGTTTCACTTTTAAAAATTACTAATTGAAATATATTCCAGTAACCTACTAATAAAACATTCCAAGCTTGTTGTTACAAGCAGTTTAAAGCATCTAACATGCCATTTGAACTAACAAATACACAAAGCCGGATACAAATCACTACTTGGACTGGCATATCAGATCCTTTCTGTAGTAGAGAGCATATTGTGCGAGCATTGTACGAGAGTGTCTCGTATATGAATCATCAGGTTGAGTTTTTCGTCATATTGTTACTTGGCTTGGCTCATGGCTCTCACTTTTTCTACCCAGGGGAGCTCTTCAGAGTGTCCTACTTTTAATCTGACAAGAATGGACAGAATACCGGGCACCTGTGGCCTATTACTATGACAAAACATCAGTCGTCTTGCTTGTTCCACTTACTGGGTTTAGACCGCCTTGCTCGAAATGAAAATAACTGACGAATAAAGCCAAGTTCTTTTCAAAGGTAAGATGATGTGCTGGCTTGATGTGATTATTTTGATTTATGAGATGACTGAGGAGAATCATCAACAGTCTCAAACCTCATTTGACTATCTCCTGAAGTTAAAAAAGATGTTACATAATTTTACCCTAACCGATTATATTAAATGGCATAACAGAATTTGCTGTACAAAAGAAGCAAAATGTTTCATGTAACAGAATTGCCTCTTATATATATATACACACACACAATGCTCACAAAAAGTTATGGATATTGGCTTTATGGAAAAAAAAAAATAAAGATTATATCACAAAAGTAGGGCATTTAAGTAGAAGCATGCAATAGTGATTTCCTCATCTCCAACAATTTATTGAAACTAAGCACAGTGGTGAGTGTGACCACGCTGATGTAAATTGTTTTGATTGGTCTGACGTGACACTTGGGTGCCTCTCACCTCCCTTAGCAGTTGAGTGGCATTCATCAGCTGGTTCCGCAGGGCACTGTTCACAACGAAGCGGTCATCAGTGTGGGATGTGGCCAAAGGATGTTCACTTCTATGCCTTTCTGTGACTCTTCCAGTCTCTCTGTATCTCTGTTGCAACCTGTTGATGACACCCTGTAGACACTCTAAGCCAGGGGTCTCCAACTCCAATCCTGGAGAACTACTATCCAGTAAGTTTTCTATCCTACCTGGCTTCTGATGAGCCACACCTGCTCCTGGTACTTACCTGAGAACTAGTGTGGCTCATCAGAAGCCAGGTAGGATAGAAAACCTACTGGATAGTAGCTCTCCAGGACCGGAGTTGGAGACCCCTGCTCTACGCTCAGTGGCCACTTCCATCTGAGAACATTCTGTTTGAAGCCTTGCAATGGCCAGGTAATGTTGCTCAATTGTTAGGTGCTGTCTTGGTCTCATGATGTCAAAATGTGAACAACATGATGAGGAGGACTGTTTAAATACCAATTCTGATTGAACTAGGAAATTTATTGTTCGATTCATGGATTAAACACCTGTTTTGCATTTTGTCGTTAAGCTCCTTTTTATTGTAAATACACAGTAACACAATTAGAGAAAAAAAAATAAAAAACAAGAATTTCATCTATTGTTATAAAAGTTCTAAAATGTATTGATAGTTGGATGATTAGAAGAATGCTGCTCTGATTCGGTTCCCAAACCAGTGTTAATTTCATTGGCGAAAATTATTCATCAGTGAAGGTGGTTAATTGATTGGTTAATTGGTGGTTAACTTGATAAGAAGTAGTTTCTGATGAACACCAAAAACCTGAAACGCAATGAAATTAACAGAAACAAACAATTGATTTTTAAAATGTGTTTGAAAAGTTCACTGACATGAACTGAGCTAGGTGAAGAAATAAGTATCACCAAGTTGGTTTTCATTAGTCTAATTGGTTTACTCTGTTGTTATTTTTTTATTTGTTAGCCGTACTGTAAGTGGGATAAACCAGTGGCCCCCAACCCCCGGGCCGCGGACCGATACAAGGCCGTGGGTCATGTGGTACCGGTCCGGGGGCTGCACAGAAAAAATAAAAAACTTCGGTCACGTGATATTTACCGCTAAAAATAGTCCCACAAGCTAGTAAGATG
>JAODKE010003984.1:0-13118 GCA_026779605.1 Mormyrus hasselquistii
AGACAGGAGGGACAAAGGGACCAGGAGGGAACAGAGGAGACACAGGAGGCAGAAAGGAAAAAGGAGGAGGGACAAGGGGAGCCCGAGGGGCCTGCGGGTGGAAGGCAGCAGCTGAAGGGGCCGCAGGCGACCGAGCGGCCGAAGACCACGGGGCCCCGGGAGACCAGAAGGCAGGAGCCAGAGGGGACAAAGATGGGGTCAAGGAGGGAGCCGGAAGGACCAACGGAGGGGCAGAGGAGGGAGCAGAAGGGGACCCCAGCGAAAACAGGGAGGGAGGGGAAACCGCAGCAGGTGACGGCAAGGCCATAGCAGACAGAGGCACCGTCCACCGACCAGCTGAAGCGGAGGGACCCGCAGGCGAGCAACAAGCCGGAGCGGGGGGACCCACAGGTGAACGACGAGGTCTCGGAGGCGAGACTGCAGGGGAGTGACGAGGCACCGGCGGGGGACCCGCAGGCGACATCCGAGCAGGAGCCCGGGGAACCGCAGGCGAGCCCGGGGGCCGGGCGGGCGGGACCCAATCTCGGCGCCTGTGTCCTCTCCCCTTCTGGGACACTGACAGCCAGGGCCCAGGTCGGGCTCCACCTTGTTGGGGCATAGGTGGAGTCAGGGCCGGAGGCATAGAAGCCTCGGGTGGCATTGAAGCCACTGCCACTGGGGTCAGAGTGAGTGCAGCCAGCAGGACAGGTGGGGCCGGCTGGACGGGCAGGACAGGTGGGGCCAGCACGTGGCCAACAGGGGGTGCAGCGGTGGGCGCTGTAGCGTCCGCGGGTGTGCGGCCAGCAGGGGGCGCCTCAGAGGGCGCCGCCGACACATTTCTCATGACAGTTGCAGGCTGGACCGGTGAGCAGGGAAGGACGGGCTGGATCGACGAGCAGGGCAGGATGGGCTGGACCGATGAGCAGAGCAGGACAGAAGAGCCAGGCTCAGGCGTGCAACCAGCAGGGGGCGCCTCAGAGGGCGTGGCGGCCACGGGTGTGCTGCCAGCAGGGGGCGCTGTGGCAGGCACCTCGGGCATGGTGGCGACGTTGTCCGCGGGCGTGTGGCCGGCTGGGGGGCGCCACCGGCAAGTGGCCATCAGGGAGTGCAGCAGCTGGCAGGTCTGGAGCCGGCAGATCCGGCATGCTGGGCAGGTCCGCCCCAGCGCATGTCCTCAAAAAGGACGTGGCCCCTTTAAGAGCCGGGGGAACTCGGGGAATGGCATCCCTCACCACACAAATTCCACCCTGGCCCAGGCGCGCATGCCAGTAGGCATATGCCTCCAGGGGAGGCGGTTTCTCCCTCTGGCTGGTCGGGCAGGCAGCAGCGGTGTTCTCCCACAGGAGCGGGGTGCTTTCTCGCTCCATGACCGACTCCCCCACGGGGAGCAGAGAGCAGGTTCCCAGGAGGAGCGTCGGAGCCCCTTTCTCTTCCTTTCCTCGGCGCCTTTTCTTTTTCTGCCGAGCGGGACCGGTTGGGGGAGACGGGGTTGCCTCCGCGCAGGCGAGAGGCTGGAGCCGCTTCTCCTTTACGCTGCTGACGAGCTGCTGCATGAGGGTGCGCACTTCCACCATTAAGCGCTCCTCGGTGCGTGGGGTAACCTCTTGCAGACAGTCCCAGCATCGGTCAGCGAGGGCGAGCAAGTCAGGATCCGCTCAGACCTCCGGCAGCTCTCGCCAATAGCTCACCTCTTGCAGCAGGGTAAGCCAGAGATCTGTCCCCTGCTGCGGTGCATCTTCTCGGAGATCAGTCATTCTGTTGTGACCCGGGAGGCAGGCGAGCGGGGTAGAAGGCAGGCAAGCCAAAATACGGCGGTAAACGGGGTTTAATTCAAGAGACAGGGTAGTACACGGCGACAAACATTAATGACTGATCTGACATACTGGGGAAAGACGCAGACTAAATACACAGGACAAGTAGAAACTAACTGGCAACAGGCGAGTACAATCAGGGAAATACACGTGGGAAATGAGGGGGCGTGGCACACACGAGGATCGGACGAGCCGGGCATGACACCTAAGCTGTGGTGTTAGAGATTATTTAAATTAGAAATATATTATTTTATACTATTTACAAATAAGTGCCACGCCCCCTCATCAACCCCGTGTGGAATCCCCGTGTTCACCAGCTGTTCCTGCTTGTTGTCATTAGTCCATTGTATTTATTCCATGTTTCAGTTTGTTTTCCCAGTCCGGTCATTGTAATGTCAACCTTTGTTTTGCCTGCTCCCTTCATTGTCACTTTCATTAAACCTTGCATTTCCCCGATTCTACGTCTCCCAGCTTTTGATTCCCGGGTCAGCGCTGTGATAATAAGACAGATTAATAAATAGTGGTAATGTGTTTTCTGCCAGGATGGGGCTACTGGCTGTGTGCTTCTCACACCCAGGACGAGTGGTTAAACGGCATCCATTTTGTTTCATTGATGCTTCCATCTCATGGGCTTATCGCACACAACTCCAAAAGCTCTTGCGCTGACGCCCTGTTCCCCCACAATTAGCTGACCATCATTTCTAGACATGCAATATGCATAAATCCCCCTAAAAACAGGATGGCTGTGTTTTTACCGATGTGAACTAGTGTATTTTGTTTAAAAACACCCCATTAACAATACACAGCTACTGCTTTTACCATTTAAAACTGCCAGACCCTCTTTCCTCTCTAGCTAAAAAAGCTGGACGCATCCGGTGACCCCGTTAAAATTATACCATTAAAAGTTTTATTATCTTTATAACGCATTTAAACCAGTACATTAATAAATTTGTGTATTTTATTCTTTTGAACCCGCTTTTGTGCCATATGCTTTTATTTTGTAAGCCACAAGATAGCGCCATTTCTACCAGCTATAAGCCAGGGTGTGTGGGATATTATGCTTAAATTATTTATTAATTATCATTGGCTATATGCTTTATAACACATTATACTTATTTTACACACATTTACTTATTTTATACACAATTTACAATTCAGAAAAGTAATTGCCTCAGCTGTTTCCAATAAATGATAGCGGTGTGTGGCGATTGTGGCTCTACAAACAAGCGCGACATGGAGAGAGCGAGAGCCATTTTGTAACAAGGATTGGCCGCGTTACTTCTTGATTCCTGTTGCCAAAATGCTTAGGGCACTTTATTATTCATATTGTCAGAAAAGTGCGTCATTACATTAAAAAAACAAAAAAATTCTCTACTTTTTTCCTGATAGATTCGAGATGCAGGAGATTGATTTGCCTCTGCTACCGTTGAGAATTCTTTCGTTAAATGTATTCCCAGATATTTCAGTGAATTTTGATGCCAATTAAGAATTTATGTCTTATATGTTTTGGTGGTGTATAATTCAAAGTCAAAATTTGCGTTTTTTTGTATATTTAATTTATATCCTGCATTTCTGCCAAATTCTCCTAGAAGATTCATTAATTCAGGAAATGAGTTGGTGGGTATACTTAAATAAATCAAAATATCATCAGCATATAAAGCCAATTTGTGATCTTCTCCATTTATACTGATGCCTTTAAGTTTTCAGTTTGTCTTATCCATTGTGCGAGAGGTTCTATATAGAGCGCAAAAAGCAGTGGTGAAATTGGGCATCCCTGTCTTGATCCGCGTTCTAAGGTAATAGTATCTGAAAGGTACCCATTTATTTTTATTCGAGCAGATGGTTTATTATATATCGTTCGAATGCTCCTAACAAAGATGTTGTGAATACCAAATTTTTCAAGAGCCTTATACAGGAAGGACCAACTTACAGAATCAAAAGAATTCTCCGCATCTAAACTAATTAGAAGAGCTTCCAGTCCGTCTTGTTGAATATGACTCAATATCTGCAGCGATCGTCTAATATTATTATGAGTTTGTCTTTGAGAGATAAACCCAGTCTGATCGTTATGTATTAATTGTGAGAGAATCTTTTCTAGTCTTCTGGCAAGGATGCTTGCATATAGTTGTTTAATCGACATTCAGGATCGAAATTGGTCTGTATGAATTGCATTCTAATTTATCTTTTCCCTCTTATGGGATAACTGAGATGACTGCCTCGCTCCATGATGGAGGCATTTTGGTGGGTGCTGCGGTGCATTCTGTGTGATGAAAGTCTTCGAACCGCAGTCGATAAACTTACTGCGGAGGTGCGCTTCCTTAGGATGGAAATGAAGGAGATGTATGAGGAGAATCGCAGGCTGAGAGCTGCAGTAGGGGGGCCACAATGCAGACGGGGTGGACGCTCTCCTGATTGCGATTCGCAGTTAATGGAAGCAGGCAGCCCATGGCAGGACCGCCGATCACAGTACAGTGGGGGGCGCAGTCCCATCCCAAGCTGGTGCCCTAGACGGGAGAATGAGCAGGGTAAGCGAGGGGTGAGATTCATGTCTCCACGTCAAGTTAATGACAGTCAGCAGGGAAAGAGAGGGTAGCTGGTGCCGAGGCCCAGACATCAGCTCACCTTCATATGGGCCCCATGATCATGGACACTTCTGCTGGGGGATGTGAGATACATGTAGATATTTATAAGTGTGAGCAGCAGACTTCATACGTGAAAGGGATTGTGGAAGGCACTGAAGTAGCTATCCTGGTGGACTCAGGGGCTTGTGTGTCTTTAATTAGTGCGGATTTAGACATGTCCGTTCCTGGCTAAAAACTACGTTAACTCTCATGCAGTAAATGGACAAAGGTTAAACACTCTAGGTACTATTACTGTGACTTTTCACCTCGGGCCTGCATCCTGGCAACATGTTTTCCATGTTTTAAGAGAATCAACTCAGGCTGTGCTCCTTGGGCTAGACTTCCTCACCAAGAACCATGCACTCTTAGACCTGAGCCGGGGTATGTTACAGTTAGGTGACATTAGCGTTCCCCTGCTACGGAGCAGAGTTAATCCCCGAATGCTGCAATGCATCACTGGCCACCACTATGACAGTTCCACCCTTGAGTGAAGCCATGGTCCCCGTGGCCCTGCATTCCTCAGCAGGCGCCCTAACGGCTGCTTATTTCGATGGCTATATGGAGCCAAATGTGCCAGACACGACGGGACTGGTGGTCGCTCATACAGTGTCCAGTGTGAGTGATGTTGTGACGCTGGCCCGTGTGCTCAACCCTACAGGTGGCCCCATTACACTAAAGCAGGGGTTACACATGGGTGAGTTTTACCCCATTGAGGACTCTGATATCGCATCTCTCTCCCAGACTGGAATGGAGGAGATTGGAGTTTTATCACCCCGGGTCCTTCCTGTCACATTAGATGAGTCTCCTGTTACGGTGTAGCAACGAGCAGAGCTATCAGCACTGCTGCTGAAGTTCAGCGATGTGTTCAACCTTTCTAAAAGGAACACGGGGTGGTGTACACTTGTAAAGCACACTATAAGGACGGGTGATCACCCCCCAGTCAAACAGCGCACGTATCGCTCTTCTCCGGAGAAACGAGAAGAAATCGATCGTCAGGTAGCTGGGCTGTTAGCGGATGGAGTCATATAGGAGAGTTGGAGTCGCTGAGCATCACCAGTAGTGCTTGTTAAGAAGAAAGGGGGAGAGTGGAGGTTCTGCGTGGACTACCGTAAGCTGAACGCCGTGACAGCCAGGGACTCCCATCCTCTTCCCCGTGTGGATGACAGCCTTGACGCATTAGCTGGATGCACTTGGTTTACCACCCTTGACTTCTCTAATGGCTACTGGCAGGTGGAAGTGGTTGAGGAGGATAGGGAAAAGACAGCTTTTATGACAGGGCGGGGCCTATGCCAGTGGCGAGCTATGCCCATGGGCCTGACCAATTCACCGGCTACCTTTCAGCGGATGATGGAGCTGGTGCTATGAGGTTTGCCATGGCACATCTGCATGGTGTTATCTGGACAATATCTTGGTCTACAGCCGGACATTCACAGATCATCTTTCCCACCTAGAGGAGGTGTTGTCTAGAATACATTCAGCGGGCTTGAAGCTAAATCCAATTCTGCCACTTTGCCAGAAACCATGTTGTATTTTTAGGCCGTGTGGTCTCTGCCGATGGCCTCATGCCAGACCCAAGGAACAAGGAACAAGTACGGTCCTGGCCCACCCTTCGTACTCCATCTGAGGTCCGATCATTGTGGGCCTTTGCTCGTATTATAGGCGGTTCGTTAAGAACTTTTCTTATCTCAAGCAGGCTCTCACGTCTCCTCCTGTTGTGACCTTACCAGACTTCACTCCCCCCTTTCGAATTTACCCTGACGCCTCTAAGGAGGCAGTAGGGGCTGTCTTGGCACAGGTTGTGGAGGGCCTAGAGCAAGTGGTGGCCTATGCCAGCCAAGCTCTGAATAACACACAGAAACGTTGGGCCACCTTTGATTGTGAACTCTGGGCTGTCGTGTGGACTATACGTGAGTTCAAACATTACGTTTGGCTGTCCTCATTCACAATAGTGACTGACCATCGCCCCCTCCTGGGCCTCCGGAAAATGACCCCACAGGGAGAAGGGACTGATGGATTCTGGAGCTGGACCCTTTTAACTGGGAGATTGTCCACAAAGATGGGTTCCGCCACAGAAATGCAGATGCATTATCTCGCCAGCCTGTGTTGGACAGCTCCATTGAGTCAGGGAACTCTAGCAGCTATGTGCAGGCTGTTGGTTCTCCGGGAGGGGAGGACATCTCACCTATTGAGCCCGGAAAAGGGGGTACCACTCAGAATCCCCAATTGATGTATTCACTTGCCTCGAACGGATTGGAGTTAATGTCATTGCAGAGGGAGAATCTGGACATTAACACGGTGGTAGATTGGATCGAGCAAGGTAGACGGAGAACCCCCCGGAGACTTCTGAAGGGGGCGTCTCTCCCTCTTCGTAAAATGTGGACAGAATTTAGCCGCTTATCAATTATAAAGGGACTGTTGTGCCGGACTGTGACATGTCCATCAGGTGAGAGGCAGGTGCAGGTTGTTATTCCCCCAACCTTAGTGCCTCAGCTCCTGGAACAGTTTCATGGAGGGCCAGCTGCTGCTCATTTTTCAACCGAACGGGTCTGGGAAAAAGTTAGGCAAACATATTATTGGCCTTTCATGTTACCAGACATACGAAACTGGTGTGATAAATGTAGGGCATGTCAGACACGGCGCTCCCCAGTTCCGCAGCTAAAGGCTCCCATGGGTGGGCCCCTGGCTAGCCGCCCTTTGCAGAGAATTGCAGCTGACATCTTAGAGTTGCCGGTGACCACGAGGGGTAACAGGTATGTGCTGGTAGTGGAGGACTATTTCACTAAATTTGTGAACCTCTATGCCCTGCCAAATCAGACCGCTAACACGGTGGCACACTGCTTGTTTGAGGATTTCGTGCTGGTGCATGGCGTTCCGGAGACCTTACATACCGACCAGGGTCGGCAGTTTGAGGCTGAAGTTACTCAGTGCCTCTGCCGATTGTTAGGGATTAAGAAAACTCGCACCACTGCCTACAATCCTAAATCGGATGATATGGTAGAACGGCATAATAGAACATTAATCGATCAGCTGGCTAAGAAACTGCTGTCACAAGGTGGGGAATGGGATAGTTATGTGAAGCAGGTGGCTTTCACCTATAATATATCTGTTCATTCCAGCACGAAATTTACCCCATTATACCTCATGCATGGCCGTGAGGCACGAGTACCAGCTGATGTGCTGGTGCCTTGAGGGTTATTAGACCAAAGGGAGGGGGGAAGTCATGCAGATTTTGTGGCAGCGCTTGTCAGCAAACTTAAAGTGGCTTTCAGCACGGCTCGGATTAGTCTGGCGGAGGCACATGAGAGACAGAAATTATACCATGATGAAGGTGCTCACCATGGGGGCTATGCTGTTGGTGCCATGGTGTGGTGGAATGACCCTACTAAGTTGGCCCCCCATTGGAAGGGCCCCTACCAGATTGTGGAAGCAATGGAGGCAGGGGGGGAAGCTGGACTAACGTATCGTATTGTCAACCCTTTGGACATGCATGGAAGGGTGCAGGTGGTCCATCACAATAGACTAAAGCCGTATACGTTACCAGTTCCTCATCTTTCGGATCCCCCAGCCCATTCGTCCAATTTGCGTTCCTCTTCTATGGCTGACACCCCACCCGCCCCACCGTCTCCTGGGTTGGACAGGGCGGGACTTCGATTGGATGCAGGGTTGCCCCCCCGGGAACCCCGGGATGGAGCGGTCCCAGGCTGGACGGGTTTTGTGACCTCCTGCACATCTCTCAGACTTTGTGGTTTACTGAATGTTCTGTTTGCTGTTGTGCTGCTTGTTTTGTTCTTTGTTTCATGTAAACACATTCCCCTTATAGGTATGGTTTTGTGCCCTGGAATTGATTTGGTACAGTTATGGACACCTATGGGTTTGTCAGTGGGTATGCTGTGGGGTATGGGCTTGTGATTGTTTTTTTCTTTTGCTGAAACGGGGACGTTTTTTTTTGTGGGGGGGGAGGGGGGGCAGATGTAACAAACTTTATTATATAAAGGGTTTGTGGACTGTGTCCCGGTAGAGCTGCCGTAAGGCGGGGAAAAGTGTTTAAGAAAAAAGAAAAAAAACGTTAATAAAGACAAGTGAAGTGTTCGGCAACTGAGGTGGATCTCGTGTCGTTTGGGGGTTAATATAAAAAATAAATAAATCTATCTGAACCCGGAGGCTCGGTCACAATGCATTGCAAGCCCGAAGAAGACTTGGTATTGATTCAGACCGAAAAGTCTTATACCACTCTGACATAAAGCCATCGGGGCCGAGAGACTTTTTCGTCTTGAGCCTGGAGATGGCGTTATTTAGCTCTGTCTCAGTTATTGCCAGAGGTGGAGATTTCAGGTCCAGAAAGTACAAATCCAGGCCAGGATTTTGTTTCAACCAACCAGTTGAGTACTCAACTATTACAAGTATTTCATCTTGTTTATACTGTATGTTTTTAGAGTATAAATCCCTTATTCTATATATTGGATTGTCCGTTTGTTGTTTCTGTAGCTTCCGCGCCAAAAGTCCAGTTGATTTAGAGCCTCATAATATTTCTGTTTCATAAATATCATCTTTTTTTCAATATCTTGAGAATATATCATATTTATTTCATTTCTAATAGTCATTTGGTTTGATTTTTATTCTTTTTTTATGTTGTCTCCCAAGTTTTTTTAGTTCATTATTGAGATTTGTCAGTCTTAGTTGCTTTAATTTCTTTTTATAGGTACAAAGGGATATAATTTTGCCGCTTTTAAAGCATCCCATACTATGGCTGAGTTAACTTCCCTATTATCATTTTCTTCAAGGAATATTCTTAAAACCTATCTTCTTTAATTTGAGTTTGAAATTGTTGGTTATTTAGAATGTTTGTATTTAACCTCCACTGTGTTGTTCCCGGATTGTCTCTGGTATATATGGTACAAGAGAGGGGTGCATGATCAGACAAATCAATAGATCCTATATCGCAGCTTTGTATTCTATGGCGATCCCGCTTTACTACAAAAAAATAGTCTATCCTTGAGTATACGTCATGGGGGCATGAGTAAAAAGTATAGTCCCGACCTGAGGGATAAAAATCTCTCCAAAGATCTAGTCTACAGTACCAAGCTCTGCCATTAGAACATTTATTTTCCTGTGTAATGAAGTGGAATTTGAGTTTTTCGATGAATCTAATTTTGGGTTTAGACGGATATTCCAGTCTCCACCACATAAGACAATTCCTTTGGCTCCTATTGTCACGATCCGCTCCGTCCGATCCTCCCGTGTGCCACGCCCACCTCATTACCTGGTGTTCCTGCCCGATTGTGTTCACCTGTGTCCTGTTATTCACTGCTTAGCTGTGTATTTAGTCCGCGTCTTTCCCCAGTTTGTGAGATCCGTCATTGAATGTCTTGTGAGTTTTGTCCTGTCTCAATTAAAGATCCTCGTTTCCCCGTCCTGCTGCGTTGCCCGCTTGCTTCTTGGGCTTACTTGCCCACCTGCTCGCCTGCTCGCTCACTCGCTCTCTGCCCGATCGTGACACCTATCATCAAGTCAGATATTTTCCTAAAAAAAGCTAAATCAGTTCCAGGGGAGCCATAAATATTACATATTGTTAAGACAGTATCGTCTATTTTCCCTGAAATTATTATATATCTCCCTTCCTTATCTGAGATTTCTGAGAGATAATCAAATGGTGATTTTTGTGATATTAAAATTGCTACTCCTCTTCTATGGCCCGACTTGTAGGATGAGTAATACACCATAGAGAACACCATTCTCCTAAGTTTTTCATGTTCTACAGGAGTGAGATGCATTTCCTTTAGGAGCACAATATCCGCTCCTTCCTTTTTCATTTTTAACAATATTTGACTTCTCTTAACTGGGTTCAAAATACCATTCACATTAAATGTAGTAACTTTAAGTTTGTGCCTATCCATACTCTTTTTTTGGTCACCAAAGTTAACCCCTCCCAGTGCTTCCACTGGTATTCACCTTGTACATTAACAGTACCTCTCCCAAACTATAAACTTTAAACAAGAACCAAACTAGAACAGTTTTAAACAACAAAACGCCACCACAACAAACAGGAACAGTTATTTCCGGTGTTGAGGCTCGTTTTAAAAGAGCCTTGGGGGGCTTCATATAGTCAAAGCCTCCATGAGGGAAAGTCCCATGTCGTGACAGAAGTGGGGCCCTACTATATGGTCATACGGTATTCCAAATGAAATTGTAAATAATTTAACTAAAACAACAAAACAGAAAATTTCCGCATAACACGCCAATTAACAAGTCCCGACTACTTTAATTACTCAAATAATGAACCGTAGGATTTACACTACATAAAAATCGGTAGCAGTCAAAGTATATATCTGTCAGCTAGAACTTATCTGCATTTCTGATTTAGATAAACTTTTTCGGATGATCATTTCCTGAACTTCTGGAGTTTTTCTTTGTATTGCGAGTGGGCATTTTTATTGGATTGTATACAACCTTCTGCCGCTCCAGATTCCTGATCCTTGCCCCGGTCGTGTCGCTTCCCCACCACTTGCTAAGTAGATAGCACGATTTGCTCCTGATCCGTATTAGTGAACGACTTCACCACTGTAACGGAGAATCCTCATGAAACCATGCCCCTCGTTGCCTCCGTAGCATCCTGGTACAGCCGAGTGCCGTCGTCATAAAATACACACTTCCTTGCCAGATACGGTGTCTGGAATTTTATTAGTTTTCCTTAACACTTTCTTAGCTTCGTTGTACTCCCCTCGTTTCTTAAGCTCTTCAGGGGGGAAATCATGGTTGATGTAAAAACGAGCATCGTTGCAGAACACTTCTTTTCTCTGCCAGGCTCTCCGAAGCACCTCTTCCTTTGTCCGACAGCTGCCAAGCTTGACTACGATTGACCGTGGCCATGCTTGCGGACTATTGGGTTTCGGTGCTAATGCTCAATGAGCTCGTTCAATCCCAAGCTCTCTGTCCTGGAGAAAGTCCTTTGCAGTTTTCAACAGGTTATTTAGAAAGCCCACCATGTCCATACCTTCTTTATCTTCGGCTATTCCGTAAATCCTTAAATTGTCTCTACGAGCGTGACCCTCCTGATCTATCAGTCTGGCTTCCAGAGTAGCTTGACACTGTGCTAGTCGTTTGATTAGCATTGATGTAGCTTGAAGCGCTGTCTCTGTTTCATTAATTCTCTCCTCTGCCTCCTCCAATCTGTCATTTATTCCTTTCAACTCTTGTTTAATATCGGTAAGCTGTACTTTATTGTCTGCTCTGAACCCTCGAAGTTCGTTGAGAATATATTGCATGCTAACTTCGGAGCTATCTTCGCCATGAGGGAATGATGTCGGAGAGCTGCTTCTATTTTGTCTTGCTTCATGGTCACTTTCTGTTACATACGGCGTTATCCTACTCCTAGTAATAACCCATTTCTCCATTGTTGTGTAAAATTGCTGCAGAAGCCTGTAGAGTGGAGCTCCACCGGAAATATGTCACCTCTACAGGAAACACATGATCTCAACTCTGTGTTACAGCGAATAAACCCTAACCTTAACCTTAACCCTAACCCTAACCCTAACCGGAGCTCCTTATCGCAAAAAGGTGTGTTGTTCATTGGTTCCCACAACAGGCCTTGAAGAAACCTTTGTCCAGGATGGGTTACTTGTCACTCAGGTGGACCACAGTCATCAACGATGAGATATTTACCTATTTCATTAAGTGATTTAAAAAATAATACTTGAATATTATAAAGGAGCAGTATAGCAACATGTACCGGCCGGAAACATTCAGCATACAACACAATGTTTTAAGCGGCAGGCATGCTTTAACCACATGACTTGTTCACCATGTCATATTATCCAAACAGACTTTAGTACTGACAAACTGCAACTACATTTTTCCAAGAGACGTTTCCAAGAAATGGTCATATATTGTATAACATGCCTTCAGAAATTCATCACACACTGTCTGATATTACATCACAGTTCATAAAAATGCCCGGGGTGAACCTAAAACAAAGGAAGATGACACTTCACAATTCTAATACACATATCACTTAATTTCAGAGTACCACAATTCACTACATAACTTCTACTGTAAGAATCCCACATCAACATGCCAATTAAAATCAGGCCCAGCCGACACTTCTAGCTGCAGAAAAAAAAAAAAAAAACAATTGTGAGCAATTTAAATTCACCATGCGAAACGCAATGCTTTATTCCCAATATATTTGTCTAAATACAAATAAATTTCAAAATGCTATCGATTAGTTGAGCAACACATTATCTGTCAGTACATACTGGCGACTGGTTTGTTCCGCTGATATAATCATGTTACCTTGTTAGCTTTAACATGTGGTGACATTTCAGTAACATTGTTTTAAAATACTCTAATTGGTGACAACAGTAAATCAGAACGAATGTAAGGTGATTAGAGGCTACTTGAAATTAATAGAATTAATAATGTTCACAAAACAGAATGAGCCTTTAACTGTTTTACGTTAAAGAAAGCACCCGCGCTTCTCCATCACCTATCTGTAGGAATTATTAGCTCAGGTAATTTTTATATCTCCACCAATATGTTTGACATTATTTAAAATTAAATTAATTGTTATTTAATGCTGATTGTTAACCAATTGTTATACCGAATGATCGGCTTCTCCAAACTCAATTGCTGTACCCCGTGGGTCCGTTAATGTGAGACTTAAACGGGATTCACTAATTACCAGTATCGCTCAGTAACCTGGGTTAGAAGG
>JAODKE010003985.1:8301-37078 GCA_026779605.1 Mormyrus hasselquistii
TCGTATTTCGTGGTGTCGTGTGTGTTGTGTGGGGGGGGGGGGGGGGGGGGGTTGGCGTGTTTTGTATAGGCCACTAGTTAATTTTTCAGTAGCTTTGTTTATACATTTGTATGCGTCTCCAGTTATCTGTGGCTGAGACAGTCAAATGAAGTTATTGGAAAATGATCTGGAACAGTATGCCACCTTCTGAAATGGGACTAGATCAAATTCCGATAACTTAATTTGACTGTCTAAAATACCTGGAGAAGTATACAAAGTTGTAATGAATTTCCAGTGCAAACTCCATGTCGAGCCAAAAAGCAACAGGAAAATTAACTGGTACAGAAAACATGTCCTCCACCCGTCTGGAAACATGGTTAACAGTTATACACATTTACAAATAAATCACAACTCAATACCCCCATTTAATCGTTTATTTAAAAATAATACTGCTAATAATAAAACAAACAGGGCTGCTGGTCGTCGTCAAAAATATTGTGAAGCTCTGAAATGCATCTATATACCAGACCAAATACACTTTGACCCCTGGCCTTTAGTCCTTAAACCAAACCAGACACAGTTCAACACCATTGGAAATAAAGGAAGACATTAGGGCACAAAGTCTTAAATGGAAAGGAGGCGTATAAATTTAACTGATTAGGGAAAAGTGTGTGTGTGTGTGAGAGAGAGAGTGAGTGAGTGTGAGTGACACGCGCAGAGTAACAGTTGTCATCTGAACAGAGAACTTGGAACTGCAGCATCATCATCATGGCACCAGTTGAAACATATTCTAGAGATCCTACAACTTAAAACTGCTACAGGCTGCTACTCAGTATTTACATGGTTTTCAGAACGAACATGGGGAAAAACAATTCTGGTTCAAAGTTCTGAAGGCTGGGCTTGCAGTCGAGTGAATCCTCCACCTCCATGTCTTTGACGTGCATGCTTGAGGTGCTCTAAAACATGCACCTTGATGTCCTCTTCAGTGGCGGCCTCTTCTTTCTGGACAAGTAGAAAAAGACAAAAACCTATCAAGTTCATTTAATGAATAAGTCACTGAGAGTAACATCATTCAACCTTGCATCCTCCATGAACCCTGTCTACGAACGCTAGCTAGTTAGCCACGAGCCAGAATTCCTTGTCATGCTGCTAGCTAGCTTCCGACCTAGCCTGTTGGCAACCCTAATAGTCATACGAATTCACAACGTGGACAGTCAAAATACCATTAAAACTGAACCAAGAGTGCTGTACATAGCAGCAAACTGACGCAAAGGAAAACGATGGGTGGACTCACTATAGGGATTTAGGTAGTGAACTTGTGAAACAGGCTGAACAGCTGTGTGGCGGTTTGCATTGTCTTGAACATGCCGAATTGCACGAAAATGTCTGGCTTGTTGCCTCAGAGTGGCGTTGACTGTTTCACTCTTTTGGTTGGTCCTTGAGCATCCACCGGGAATGGCTGTCATGGAATTTCCCACAAATTGCATTTCCTTATAAACAATCAGATCTATGGATAAATACATATATGCATTAACAAATAAGTTGATTAACTGAAATAAATAAACCAGTTAAAGAAAAACAGAAAAATTCCCATACTGAATGAATCAATAGGCTAAAACATAATAAATCATGTTTGTTTATAAATAATCTGTATTCACATGTATAATGCCGATATTTGTAAATAAAACTATATTTCCTGCACCTGTCATAGGCATCCACATGACATCCAAAAAAATTATGTTCAAATGTTGAATGTCATATTGACGTGCAAGTTGGGTCATTAATGGACGTTCAAATTGTGGACCTAGTTTGGACGTTGTGCAGATGTCCAGAATAAATCATGGACTGACGGACCCAATATAGATATGATCTACACGTCTATCCGATGTCCAATGTTTAGTGAGATGGATGAGGTTAGGGCTGGTAAGGTCATCAAGTTTAAATTAGAGTTTTCCCCATAGAACTGAATGGAGAGTCCCCACAATGATATTATTACAACCTCTGTGTGTGTGTGTGTGTGTGTGGGTTTGCATAGATCACATTTGAGGACCAAATTGTCCCCAAAGTGTAGTAAAACCTGAAATTTCCCTACTTCTTTTGAGGTCCCCACTTGGATAACCTCAGATTTATAAAAATCTGTGAATGCAATCAAAAAAGTAAAAATACCAAAAGTCTTGTATTTGGGTTGGTTATTTATGGTTAAGGTTGGGTAAGGGTTAAGGGTGTCGTGATTGGGATTAGGGTTTTTCCCATAGAAATGAATGAATGGGTCCCCATTTAGATAGGAAGACCAACTGGGTGGGCTGGGTGGGGGTTAAGTGTTTCATAGTTAGCATTAGCATTTTTCCCATAGAAATGAATGAGCAGTCCCCAGAAAGATATGATTACATAACTGTGTGTGTGTATGTGTGTGTGTGTACAGTATGCACGTGTAAAATGTGAGTATTGTTATATTCACTGTCTCCCCTATTTTTGCTCAGACCCTCCAAAAATCCACCTGGATACCACCGGGAATGTAGTTTCTCAGAACACCATCATTGTTGTGGCTGGTAACAAGCTTCGCCTGGATGTGGAAATAACCGGGGAACCTGCTCCTACGGTCTGCTGGATGAAAGAGAACAATGTGAGGAAGGAACTGCAATAGCGATTGATGTCAATCTGTAGAGTGACCAGCTAGCTTTACTATCCATACTATGGAATTAGCCATTGACCGAAAGAGACACATGATCTGCCACAGTATGTGTCAATAAGTACACCGATGTGTTCTGTACATTGAATTCATGATTTGGTGTAATGGTGTCGTAGCCTATCACAGCAACTGAAGGAAGGGTGAGGGTGGAGAGCAGGAAAAACCTCAGCAGCTTCGTGATAGAGGGAGCTGAGAGGGATGATGGGGGAAGCTACACCATCACTGTCACCAACCCAGCTGGAGAAGACAAAGCCTCACTCAACATCCGCATTGTGGGTCTGTATCTGGTCTCTACAGCAGTATTTCCCAACCCGGTCCCTGGGGACCCATACACGGTCTACATTTTTTATCCCTCCAAGATCCCTGTCAGACAGTCCAAATTTTTGCTTCTTGGGAGGGAGCAAAAATGTGGACAGTCTAGGGGCTCCTGGAGGACCAGATTGGGAAACACTGTTCCTAACCCCTTGGTGAAGCTGTCTGCCGTTAGAAGGCCTTTCCAAATGTAAATCGCTGCCCCTTTTCAATGTGCTGTGTCCCGACCTGTGTCTGTTTTACGCACATCAGTGCCTAATGTTGTGACACCGTTCCCTCCTCCAGATGTGCCGGACCCCCCAGAAGGTGTGAAGTGTTTATCAGTAGGAGAGGACTGTGCCACTGTTACCTGGGAGCCACCCAAATTTGATGGAGGCGTCCCCATTAAAGGTAAATGTTTTTCTCTCTGTTATTTCCTTCAGCATTGCACTTAGCTGGTAGACTGTGAATAAGGCAACATTCTTTCTATTGTTAAATTCTATACACATCACTGCTTGGGTGAAAGAAATTTTGACAAAGATGGCAATTATTAATTTACATAAGAAAACAAAGATATTTCCACAATCTCCTCTCAGATTAAGACATAAACAACATACATTTTTTTTACTTGCAAAATGTCAATAAAGTCTATTCCCTTCATTAAAACCACTAAGGTTTTGTGTATCGCGTATGGCGATATTGGCAGAGTTATAAAGAAAGTGTCATGATTGATGTTAATGCCTGATATAAACCACATTAAACTGCACACTCTTTCCTGCAGCAATCTACATTGGCTAATTTGAGCAGCAGGGCTCCTATATTTAAAGACATAATTTCTAGTCATTGCCAATAAATCACTCTTCTATTAAGTATGTGTATTTTATGGGAGTCTTCCATCACATATCCTCCATCAGGCATGAGGAATCCAATGGACTCCAGCAGGGTCATACAAGTTTAAAGCCAGTCATATATAT
Organism: Mormyrus hasselquistii; assembly: GCA_026779605.1. Classification (NCBI taxonomy): domain Eukaryota; kingdom Metazoa; phylum Chordata; class Actinopteri; order Osteoglossiformes; family Mormyridae; genus Mormyrus; species Mormyrus hasselquistii. The sequence continues at coordinate 12,235 of JAODKE010003985.1, forward strand.
ATATATATATATATATATCTTTATGACTGGCTTGAAATAGTACACAAATTATTTGTGTACACACACATAATTACCAGCAAAAAGCCAGAGTATCATGGCACTGTCTAATCTCAGAGGAGTTATAGGGGACTGTGAATGCCAATCACACTAACTGAAGTAGTCTCTTGCCATCATGTGCTTTTCATCTGTCTTTGGGTCCTGTTTGCATTTTTGTTAAGGCTACTTGATGGAGAGGAAGAAGAAGGGGTCGTCAAGATGGACGAAGCTGAATTTCGACATCTACACATCTACTACATTTGAGGCCAAGAGGATGATTGAGGGAGTGCTGTATGAAATGAGAGTGTTCGCTATCAATGAGATCGGCATGTCTCCACCAAGTCTCAACTCCAAGCCCTTCATGCCCATTGGTACGGGGGTCCCTCTGCCATTCCTCCATGTTCATCTATGCCAGTTACGTAGAAACACAGGTGATCATTGGGTTTCAGTTTCATATGAGGTGCTAGCTTCTCTTTCCCTACCTCAGCTCCCACCAGTGAGCCCACACGCCTTATAGTGGACGATGTTGCAGACAGTACCTGCACTTTGAAGTGGCTTCCTCCAGAAAGAATTGGAGCAGGTGGTCTTGATGGATACATCATCGAGTACTGCAAGGAAGGAGGTAAGGAGGTCAGCTGTCATGTGATTGGAAAAGCTAGTTGATTAATTTACTACAAAGGCAGATCAATGATTAGTTTCCAGGCATGTGATTTGTTCATCGTCACGCACTTTGCTTGGTGCTTGGACACACAGTTGTGAGTAATAAATATAGACTGGCAAATATCCATTCATCTTCCATAACTGCTTATGCAGAACACAATCACAATGAGCCCGGAGCCATCCCACAAAGCACAAAACAGGGGACAGTAAAATATAAATTGATAAAATTCATGGTGCGTGTAACTCAGTGTTTAAAGTACGAGAGCCATAGGAACATCATTTTTATCTCCACTAGAGGGATTTAAAAGTTAAATATGTGAATATCATTTTTTTTTTGTACTAGTTAATAGTTGCATATTTGTTAAGGTCAAATAGCCATGAAGAGCAGCATTTCTTTCTCCTTCGCATGCAGATGTGTCCCTAACTTTCAGTGATGGGTGTAATCACATCCTCCATGTTTGATCTGTCTTCTAGCTCTGTTAATGGTGTGCACTTTGCAAATGAATAAATCTCTTTGAACAAATCTGAACTGAATGCTAAATAAGAAGTCTGCAAGATACTTTCCTCATACTAGGCAAACATCTGCAGACAGCATCAGAGGCACTAAGAAATCCCGACCATGCTTCCATGGGTAGCTAATAATCAGGCCTTTGTTTTAGCATTCGCCGTCATGAGTAAATATACCGTTTGCAGCACTGAACAAACTGGGAAGGACTAACAACAGGACGCAAAGTGACACATTGAGCAGGACTGAACAAACTCATCCTATTTAAATGAAGAAAGTTTGCATCAGTAAACTGAGAAACTGAAACTGAGATTCTGGATGCTGGTTTCTTTGGTGGAATGATGAAAACTTCCACTTTGTATGATCGTTTACAGTCTGGGAAGGAAACTCCTTCATTCAGTTCCCCTCCCAGTTTATTATCACTAAGTGGAATATTTAAAGAATTATTTACAATATGTATGTGTATAGACAGAGGCAGGTGAGGTAAAATATGCCATTTTTCAAAGGAAGGCCAGGGCAATGCAATAACCAGTATCCAGTATCACCACCAATCACAAACACTGGCTAAGAGGGGAGATACAGGCAGAAAATGGTGCTTTCCTCCTGGCAGTGAGGTCACAATACATAAAACCAAGCACCCCGATACAGTGTAGAATACATTAGCACAGACCATGCACAGTGACGGAGGGCACTAGCAGAGAAGGTAACCACCCATCAATGCACTTCCTGTCGACAGGACACAGTCCACTCAAACACAGAACTGCTCAAAATCTTGGGAGAAGGGAAGATAGATAGAGAGAGAGAACAAACCAGCTAATACCACAAAACAGAGAAACAAGTATGACTGTGAACAACATTAACTTTTCAATCCCAAGTGCCTGATGAGAGCCTGACTTGTTCAATGAAAAAAAGGTGAAAATAATATGAAGTTCTTTTGACCATTAGCTTAAGCACATAATCACTGGCAAGGGACACATTTAAATAAGTGCTGATTATACATTTTACAATTATTCAGTTTAAAGAACTATTCAAATTTATATTAAATCGATTTTCAGCTTGTACTCTACTAGAAAATACTGTATCTATTTTATGGCTGCATGGTGTAGAATGAGACACTTCCTGCTGTTTTGAGATACATGACATTTCTAGATTTTCGTTTGAAAATGACACATTTCCAGTTATATTCCATATTCAAACATATACCATTTATAAAACATATTCTACCATTGCTGCGATATTGCTGTACCTTTTTATAGAATTCTTTTGATATCAATGCATTTCATTGCCATTTGGAAGCATTCATAATACGAGTTAGTTTGACTATTTGTGTTCTCAGTGCGTGTTGTTTCGGAAAACACATTCATTATGGTAAGTGTCTGGCAGGTTTGAAAAATCATGGCAATCACTGTGCTCTGAATGAAATGCGAGCCCAAAATGCAGCAAAATGAAGTTTTTTTTACCCTGGTCATAATAGCTATTCCATATAATTTCTCAAGGAAAAAAAAATGATTTATAATGCCCATACCTAGTGTGTAACAAATTGATTGTCGCTATATGTATATGTTTTAAATTGCTAACCTGCAATAAATGGCATTGACGCACGAATACAGTCTCCTCCAGTGCTTGCTATGGTACGATCAGCCAAAGGCGCATTTATGTCATCAAGGTGCTGCTCTAGTACAGATATGGCTGTTTTCAAACTGTACGGTTTGTTACTTTCACAGGTGACTTTCAGTTCTCTATTCCATGCCTTTATTCAGCAGTTGCTACTGTATCCTCTGTTTCCATGGTGTCAAATCACCTGTCTCATGTCTGCCCGCCTGGTCTTTTAGAAACAGAGTGGGTGCGAGCCAATAAGGATTTAGTGGTGAAGAACAGCTACACAGTGCGGGAGCTGACAACAGGAGAGAAGATGAACTTCAGGGTGGTTGCTGTTAACATGGCAGGCCAGAGCCCCCCCGCACTGCTCGAGCAGCCTGTCACCATCCGAGAGATTATGGGTGAATTTTTCCTGCCACTTTATTTTGTGTATTACAGTATTGTTCGCTCACATTGTGTAATGGGTGATAGTGGTGGTGGTGACTCTGCTGATGAGGCCTCTGTACCCTGTTTTACACTGGATGCGTGTCCACTGTGGTGCGACTGCGCCGCATTCCCATTCCGTCCGAGGCCGTCCGCCGATTCGCACTGGACGCGTTTGTGGTCCGTATCTGATCCGGCGCGGCGCTGATTTGCGAGATCACATGATCACAGGAGAATTAAGATCGTGCAGGAAAACGCGATAACAAATGTGGGTAAACCAGGTTACTTTCATTAAAAATCAAGTATTTACATAGTTAATTGGAAGATTCAACTTACTGTCAAAACCTCTGCAGTTTCACTCCACGCCTTCTCCTTTCTAGTATTATCCTTGTAAAAAGGATGTCTGGGGTGGTACACAAGTCTGTGTATCTCCACCCCCAAAATTAACTTTTTGTCGTCCATGATGTGAAGGGGAATCGGCGCACGCGCTCTGTGTTACGCTCTTGATCCGTATCCGTCAAAAATAGACTTGATGCGCATCTCGACAGAATGCCGGACAGAGTGACGAAACAGAGACATGGCGGAGACGCAACGCAGTGGATCTGGTGTAAACGGATGCATTGACTTTATTGGCGGCGATTATCTGCGTGGTCGGATTATTTCCGTGTCGGAAATGCACCACAGCAGACACGCATCAAGTGTAAAACAGGGGTGTGACTTTGATTGTAAAGTTGCAGGTTCGAGCCCCGCCAGTACAGTCATCTCCTTTACAGCTCCCCCCCCCCCACTGAAATGCCTCAGGGACATGTGGCCTGACCCTGTGGTTGGACCCCAAGTATTACTCTGACCTGTATTTGTGTGTGTGTTTGTCTCAAAAGTTTAGATAATGCATTCTAATAGCACATAATAAGCATTCGTATGTACTTGCGAATGACAAAGAAAGCTTAATCTCATAAAAAAAACATACATCATCCCGTATCATTCTCTGCCACAGAGCATCCCAGGATCCGGCTCCCACGTCAACTGAGAACCAAGTACATTCGTAAAGTGGGTGAAACTATCAACCTAGTGATTCCCTTCCAGGTCAGTGGCTTCTCTGGTGAGTAATAATAGAGCACGGCCAGTGCAGCCTTTCAAACGGCCACTATTTCTGTGCTGTGCATTCCAGGGGAAACCTCGCCCAGTGGCAGTATGGACTAAAGATGGTCAACCCATAGATGCGAAGAAGGTCAGCGTTCGCAATTCCTTTGTTGACTCCATCCTCTTCATCCGCGCCGCTGAGCGGGATCACACGGGGAGATACACGCTCTGCCTGCAGATCGAGAACATGCAGGACTCGGCCAGCATTGACATACAGATAGTAGGTTAGTGTCTCTGCAAACAGGAGCTCATAGGACGTCCCTGCATTTGCGAACGCCTGCACGGTTAGTGGTGGAAGCAAAGATACAGCAGAGGTATGGATGCTGTGAGAGTCTAAGCAGTAACTCATACGTTGTGCTCGCCATTAACCCTCAGACAAGCCTGGTCCACCCATGGCAGTGAAGATCTTGGATGTTTGGGGCTTTAACGCTGCACTGGAATGGCAGGCACCCAAAGATAATGGCAACTGTGAGATCACTGGCTACACGATACAGAAAGCCGACAAAAAGACTATGGTGAGATCTCAGCATTGTTATAATATGGCAGTTGCTCATGAACTGGGGGGGGGGGGCATTAAAAATGCAGTGATGAAAAATCATGACACAAATTACCTACAAAAGTAAGATTTAAGTAAGTAAGTTGTAATGCAAACCGATAAGATTCCTTAATAAAGGCCTGAATTATATCCATGTTTTTAAAGCAAAAATGTGATTTTTAGGGGACGCAAAAAACTTTACAGTAGATACACTATGGGCAGTTTTATATCTACATAATGGCATACAAGTATATCATGAGGTGAGCAGGCTTCAACAATTTAGAAAAAATTGTGCCTCCCCCTCACCTCGTTCAGATTGGGGGGGGGCATGGGAGGGAATAAAATCAGATCCATGTGTCTGCTTGCTTGTGAAAAACTCAGTTGTAATCTTTCATCCTTTTTTTCTAAATTGTTGAAGCCCGCTGCCGCTGACAGTTTCTCGGTAATGAAAAGAGAATGTCATGATAATGAAGCTAATTCAGAGACTTAAATTAAATAAAGAGTAATAAAACATTGATGGATATCCCGTATGTGAGTGCAGAAGGGATGTGTTGGGTGACCTTAAGCCTGGAAGTATGTCGTTCACTTCGTTTTAATTCTCTCCTCTCCAGGAGTGGTTCACCGTCTATGAGCATAACCGACGCACCAACTGCACCGTGTCTGACCTCGTCATGGGAAATGAGTACACGTTCCGTGTCTTTAGCGAGAACCTCTGTGGACTTAGCGAGTCGGCCGGAGTAAGCAAGGGCACTGCCGTCATTGCCAAGACGGGTACGCAGTTCATTTACATGCAAGTGTCGTATCGGATAATATTTTTAAGGAACCATCGCACTGAATTGCAGTTGACCATCCTGGCTTCTTTTTTAGGACTGGAATACCAGCCAGTCTCCTTCAAAGAAAAAGACATGAACTGCTCTCCTAAGTTTACACAGCCCCTTATGGATCGATCCGTCATTGCAGGCTACAGCACTGCCATCAGCTGCTCTGTGCGCGGATACCCCAAGGTAGGAATCGCCTACAGTGCATCTGTTTGCTTTTATTTATAAAATAACTCTGTCTCCAGTGCATTACTGATATTTACAAGTCTTTTAACTTGCATTTAATTGCTTAGCAGATGCTTCAGTCCAAAGTATCAGTCTGCTATGGGATTTCATTTGCAGCCTTCCAATTTCAGGCATAAGGTTTTAAACAGTAGTGGCCTTTATGCTAACCTGAGATGGCTTCACAGTCACATAAAATTCTCTGGTTGAATAGTACTGAATTAACATTATCAACTATAGTGTGCGGGGTCAACTATACCGTAAATCACAGAATGGCCTAAACCATTTGGAATTGGCATAAATTAATCTGGCCCACTGTGGATTTTTCAGTTTGGGGGAATCATTTATATGTGTCTTGGAGTAAAAACTCACCAGACTAACATAATACATTAAATACCCTGTATCTATTTAATTCTTCATGAAAACTAAAAACCCATAACACAGGACACTAGAGTAAATGTTCCGGCTTGGCCACGCACTCACTCCAAACCACAAAACACTGACTCTAACAGATGTTTCATCCACAATCTTTGTCCCCCCGCAGCCCAAGATCATGTGGATGAAGAATAACATGATCATCGGAGAAGACCCCAAATATCTCATGCAGAACAACCAGGGCGTGCTGACCCTCAACATCAGGAAGCCGAGCACATTCGATGGGGGAAGGTACAGCTGCAGGGCTGTCAATGAGCTCGGCCAGGATGAGGTGGAGTGCAAGCTGGAGATCCGAGGTACCGCCTCACCTTCATCATGGGCTTGTTATTTGGGAGTTGAGCACATTCCATTTGAACCACAACCCACTTATATCTACTTTAGATAGTGACTTACTGACAATAGTATCTTATACCATGGCCTTGGTAAATACCATTTTCTTATTGGTCCCAAGTTGGGTGGGTGGGTGTTGATTATTTTCAAGTGACCACACAGTTAGTTCCGGCAGCCTAATAACTGTTCTATCTTAATGTGCACTATGCACACATTAATATAAAATACAGTATGACTTTTTACTCATAAATAAACAGTCATTCGTATCAGCATAATATTTCTTGGTTTTCTATATGGAAGTACTGTTGACTGTTTCTATGGTAACTTAATAGAAGAATTGTAGAATTGCCTCTTCCAGTGAGTAGCCTGACCAGATGTTCTACCCATTAGGAGTTTCACAGACTAGATAACTAGTTGGCAAGTCAACTTTACTGCTCTGCGATGCCACATTTAACTTGATGTCAGCTAGTCTCTGATCATGTGATTACGATACTAACAACATGGATTCTTCAGAGAATGCCAGTTACGTGGAAGTGTGGGGAAAAGAGCAAAAACTGAGCAATTTATTTATTTTTATGCCTCATTTACATTTAATACATTAATGAACACCCTTTTTGCTTGCATCTCCATATTTCTGCTTCAGAAACTTCAATCGATAACCAATATACTTCTGCCTAATATTGCTGGTGCGGCAGTGAAACTTCCCAGCGCGTATTCGTGGAATATTGTTACATTGGGCACATTGAATATTATTTAAATGCTAACTTTGATAATTCTCTTCTGAAAATTAACTGACTGGTTTATTCTATTATATTTTTTATTTGTTAGCATTATGGCAAGTTGTCTTTGATTATTTTCATATAACCACGGACCTCATCATGGTTTATCCCCTAAATAAGCAACTCTCTGCATATGAAACATCTCGATGCACAGTTATTAAGGCTGAGCCTCAGTATGACTAAATACACAACAGTTACAAAACTGATACAGAATAATATTTTTTGACATTAATTTATCAGTTGTTATGGTCGCCGTGATATTTCAAGTTTTATAGTACAGTTGCATGAAAACCAGGTCTAATGAGCAAACAAATTCTAAATCAGATGTTGCAATATTAAATAAGTATTTCTTTTTCTCTTTTATCTCCAGCTATCCCCATAGAGAAAAAGTGAAAGAAAAAACGAAAGATAAAGCCGGAGAAAAAGATGAAGGAAACACAAGGCGGACTTCACTTTAAATGCTAATTTACAACACGAAAAATAAATAAATAAATAAATACATTGTTATTCAAATCTTAACTTTTTGTGTTTGTATTATTCTCAGTAAGCCCTTTTAATCCCTTGCTACCACAGTACACATGCAGGCAAATAGATTAAAAAGTTTCCATTAGAAATAAAACATTTCCACAATATGAAATCCATCCATTTCCCCAAAATTTTTATCCAGCAGAGGGTCAGGGTGAGCTTGGAGCTTGGAGCCATTCCCAGGCAGAGGAGGGTGAGGCTTGTCCTGGATGCCAAACCACACACTCATACACTATGTGCAATTTAGAGGTGTCTGTTTGCCAGAACATCCCTGTATTTAAGCAGTGGGACTTAACCATGGTATCTGGAAGAAGCCCACGTGACTATAGGGTGAACGAGGAGGATCTGCGTGCTCAGAGCCGGCATGGGAGTCAAACCCACAGACTGAGATGTATGAAGCAAAGGGATTACCCCCAGAGCCAGTCTCCATCCACAATGTCAAATCAATGAAATACATCAAGTGACCGTTTCCTTTATTTAGTTATATCAAATTAATTGTTCTCCCGTCCTTAAAGACCGATATTCAGATTTTTACATACAACATGGTGCGATCATGTATCCTTACATAGACTTTATTTATTGTAAATGAATGTAGACAATTTTGCTTGCTGTAAAATAGTAGGAAGAACAGATCGGGCAGTACCAGAAAATGTAACGTGGTATACTGTATGCGCGTTCGCATGTGCAGATGTGGGTGGCACAAATCAGGCAGGTGGCACAGGTTGGGTAGTGACAGACACCCTCAAAAAGCCCCACCCACCCATACCATGGTCAAAAAGAGGCCAGACAATGAAACGTAAAATACAGCGCAAAGAGAAAAAAGTATTGCAAAATATAACATGTGCACCATATAGAATAATGAGCACCAAAAATGTGAAATGTAAAGAAAAAAAAACTATTACAAAATTTGGCAAAGAAAAAAAAATCTCTCAATACATCAGTTTTGTTTGCAATACGTATGTACTTTTGTTCACGGTGCACATGCTTCTTTGCAACGCTGTCTGTAATTTGATTCCATACATTTAATGTTTGAACAACAATAACAACAAATACCTTTTACATTTCAGGCATACATTTCAGGAATTAAAAATTCTTTTAATTTTTTGATTCATGTGAAACAGTTCAGCAGAGGAACAAATCAGAACTGAAAAAATAATATTATGTCTTGTTTTGAACAAGTTTTGAAACATTTCATCGAACAATCTAATTGTTAAATACTTGAAATACACTCAGTGACAAAAAAGCACTTAGAGAGAGTGGTGGAAATGAACTGAATCTGCTCGTGGTGAAAGGTACTGTGACTGTATCGCAATGATTATAATATCAGATGAAATGGAGAACAGAGTTGGCAGCATGGGCACACTGCTGGTCCTGTGTCAGTACTGTAGGGTGTGACACCCACCCTCGCCTCCCAGGCCTAGATATATGCGGCAATATGGTGCTGAAGGCAGTTGTACAGCTCTTCTATCCTCTTCTGCGGCAAGTTGGCTCACAGCTGTTGTTACTGGCCCTCGAGATCTCGCAGATTGGCACTGGGTCTGAGTTGACATCCAAGTTGACGTTCGAGTTGATGACTCATGTTCGACTGGGGAAAAATCAGGAGACCTGGCTGGCCACAGAAGGACCTCAACATGCCACATGCAGCACATAGACACATGTGCTGTGTGGACAGGCGTTGTCTTGTTGGAAGACTGTACCAGGTTGCTGTGTAAGGAGGGGTAAGACATATGCAGAAGCAGGATGTCACTGACGTGGCACTGTGCCATCAGGGTCCCCCAGATCACTACCAGAGATGACCTGAAGTCACACCCTATGGCTCCCCACATCATGATTCTAGGAGTAACGCCAATGTGTCTCTCTACAACATTGGCAGGATTGGTCCTCTCCCCTCAGGTGCCGCCATACCCACACAAGGGTCATCCTTGGTAATGCAGAGCCGAATTTCATCTCATGCCAGTCATCATGACACAGTGCTAGATGATGTGGGGTGTTGTACAGAGTCCAGTAGCTGTGTCCGAATGGCAGGCACAGATGTCATGGGGTTCTGTAATGCCTGGCACACAATATCCACATTCCTCCCTTGGTGTGGTCTGTCTTGGGTGACCGGAACCTTCACAACGTGTGTGGGTGCCCTCACATGCCCATTGATTCCAACGTCAGGCGGCTGTGACATCTCCATGCCCCACATGCCGGGTAATTGCACGATTCAACCACCCAGCCTCATGCAAACCCACAATGTGACCCCTATCAAACTCCGTCAAGTGCTGGTAATGCTGTCTAATGTGTCTACGAGGCAACCTCTGTGTCTGGTGACTAGACTCGCCAGCTCCTTGCAAATCGAGTCATTTACATACCCATCGCTGGTCTGCACGTGTTCCAAATGACATCCAAATCGAACCATTACTTTTGGGTGTTTCGCTTTTTTGTCACCGAGTGTATTTGTGTACATTATAGGCATCTGGGTATTAGATATTGTTTTGTACTTCTTATTTTTTACAGTTGGGAAACATTGCTGTGAAAAAATAAAACCATAATTCATTCTGACATTCTATCCTTTTAAGATATTTTAGAGATATTTTTATAATATCGGTGACCTAATTTTTTTCAGCCATATTGCGCAGCTCTACACTGTACTACCTACAGCTGGTATAAATAACTGAATCAAGTGTTTAAGTATCAAAGTGACACAGAAGACGGTGCTATGCAGAGTGAGAATTAAATATGAGTCTGGACCGTGGGAGCAATAAAAATGTTATTACTTATTTCCAGGAAATGTTATCACTGCAAAGGTTTGCTCTTACTTAAATTCCTGTTTCAGCAAATAAGTCAGGTTAAACAAGCAGCAACCATAAACATTTTTTTTTCGCATTCAGATTGGTTAATAGCAATAAAATAGACTAAGGCAGTGTTTCCCAATCCAGTCCTGGGGGGGCCCAGAGGCAGTCCACGTTTTTCCTCCCTCCCAGCTCTCTGCCATACAGTCCACATTTTTGCTGGGAGGAAGCAAAGGTGGATTGTCTGCAGGTCTCTGAGGACCAGATTGGGAAACACTGGTCTAAATAAATCACATATACCTTTGTATTAGGGATATATTCATTCTTTTTTAAAATCAAATAAGCAGCTATGTATCACAAAGTAGAACCCACTGATTCCCAAAGCCTGGACAGGGATCAAGCCCATGGTACAACCTGATGGATGTTTTGATCAAAATGCAATTTGTACCTCACATATGGTATTTTAAAATGTTCTCAATCAGAACATTTTGCCATGAACACAAGGGCAGGTTGACCAGCACTGAGTATGTAGCTTTTTTTTCTCTTGTATGACATGTTCATTAAAATTGAATCTCACAAGCACCATTTGTCTAAAACGTTCTTTTAAGAATACGGTTTTTGTTGCAAAATGTCTAGTAAACAGTTTTCTTATGTAAGCAAGACAGAATTATTTGCACAACAATGCCTTTAATCTGTTATGACACAATCAGACGTTACAGTGGCATAACAACACAAAAGAAGATACCAGTTGGTAGCTGTTGACTTAGAAGCTCAACATCTTCTCCTGTAGATAGAGAAAACTATGGTAGCTAGCAGTGCCATGATGAGGACAGCCACTGCAGCTGACAGAACTGCAAGAATCCCTGAAAAAAAGCCCAAAAAATATTTATGAGTGTTTGAAATTAAGCCAGATTTGTTTAAAAAAAAAAACACAACAGATATTAATGTAACTCTGTTTACTTGTTTAAAACAGGGTATTCAGAATATATATCTCACCTGAGTGAGAATCAGTCTGTTTCAGTCCACATTCTGCATCCCAGTCTGGGGCAATGACATCGTTGATAACCTCACTGAAGCTGATGAGCAGACATGGGTTCGCAGGACAGCCGGGCACAGGGGTTGGGTAGGGGTCATGGGCTGAGTCATTTCGGTAAAACAAAGAGACGGAATACATCCTAGTAACAGAGGAGACACAATAGGTATTTCGGGGTTGAACAACGAAACCGAAACAACGGCCAAACTGGTGTTTGAGGTTTCACGCCTATAAACGCGCAGCTTGGTGGTGAATCTGCACTAGCTGCACATTCCACCAGTAAGAGCAACGTGTGAAGGTTGAATTAGCAGAGCAATGACACAGCTGTAGATAAATACTACAATCCATACATAACATAATGGGAGACACATCAGAGTTCTACTGTTGGTGTGCGTCTCGTTGGTGCAACTGTGATCAGCAGGTCTTTGTGGCGTATCAAGAGCTACGGTATCCAGGGTAATGTCGGCAGACCGCTAGGAAGGATGGACCACATCCAACAGGAGTAACTGTGGATGCAAGAGGAAGCTGTCTGAAAGGGATGTCCGGGTACTAACCCGGATTGTATCCAAGAAACATAAAATCACAGCTGCCCAACTCACTGCAGAGTTAAATGCGCACCTCGACTCTCCTGTTTCCATCAAAACTGTTGGTTGGGAGCTCCACAGGCTCAAAGTGCATAGTTGGGCTGCTATAGCTAAAACTTTGGTCACTCGTGCCAGTGCCAAACGTTCATTTCAATAGTGCCAGCAGTGCAAAATTTGGGTTGTGGACAATGTGAAGCATGCATTGTTCTCTGATGAGTCCACCTTCACTGTCTTTCCCATATCGGTGAGAGTTATGGTGTGGGGAAGCCCCAAAATTGCTTAGTGACTCGACTGGCGTGTACCCAGAGTGCAGCATGGACATGGATCAGTGATGGTATGGGTTGCAATATCAGGGCCTTTCCGAGGCCAACTAATTATTCTAGATAGACACTGCAAAGGGCTAACGAACCATTCTCGTGGACTATGTTCACCCACTGGTTCAAACATTGTACCCCGAAGGTGTTGTCATGTATGATGATGACGATGCACCAATGCACACAGCTTACCTGGTGACAGAGTGGTTTGATGAATATAAAATTGAAGCGGAACAGCTCTCATAGTCTGCACGGTCACAAGATCTTAATATTATTGAGCCACATTGGGATATTTTGGAGGAGCAAGTCAGGAAATGTTTTCCTCCATCAGCATCACGTAAGCAAAGGCCAAGATGGAATTCTAAAGCGAGTCACACTGTCATACCATGAGCAGCTATGTGATTTGCAGTGATTCAGAGTGAGGCACAATATCACAAGCTTTGTGTGAAGAACGAGTAGGAAGTTTCCCGAAACACACTGAGACAGAGACTGGGGCCCATATGCTAATAATGTATAATAACGATAAAACATAACAGGTAATATAATAAATCTACAATGTGCTGCCATCCCATAAAGTGTTTCTGCCCCATGTTCTACATTTCCCAACGCTGGCACTAAGCTCAAAACAACCCTGTACTGGATAAGTGCTTACAAAAGATTGATGGATAATGTATTAAATAATAAAGCTACACATGCACCCATAACTCCAGTACTGTATTTATGTTTACAAACCCATTTTTCTCCTGGTAAAACTCAAAGAGCTGACAGGCGGCGTAAGGCGGCAGGCGGCCGCTGTAGATGTTAAGGGCAGCCTGGAGGGTGATGAGCGTGGAGTCATGCTGAAAGGCAGAGGGGAACCATCAGCAGGCAAGCTGGCTAATGGCACCAGGCACATTAGCACGTTAGCATTTGGAGAAGGGCTCAACCTACCGCAGAATACATAACAAGCTTCAATCCGTTGTCCCTCTTCACAGCGCTCGTGAAGTTCCCAAGGATGGCATTCAACAATACTCCTGAAATTAATGATGCATTATGCTTGTTAAATGTCATTTTAAATGCTTAATTTCACATTTTTGAGTGGTTTCCACGGTGAGTGTATTTAGTTGGAAACACCCCTTTTGGCTTCTAGTTATGTAATATTAAAATTGCGAAACTCTTATTGTTGTAAAATTATGAAAATGTTGTAATCTAATTGGTAATTCTGTAATTGTTTCTGAAGCTTAGTCTTCTGTTTGGACAAACACCAAAGTGCTTAATAGCCAGTGCAGCTTAGCTACGGAGGATAGGCTGCCTCCCAGGATGGTCTTATCTGTGTTCTGAGAAGGACATTAGGAGAAAAAGTGAAAGGCCTGCCTGACAAGTTAAAAAAAAAACAGGAATCAGGACCTGGAGGAGCAGAGAATGGGCAAGGGAACCAGAATTCGACATCAAGGGCATGAGGCCGTGGTTAGTAAGACAAGCAAGTCAGAATCATACTTCTACATGGCAGAAAGGGAACAGGCAAGGATCAGGAGCCAAAGACAACAAGACTTTAGGGCTTAGAAGGGAATTAAGTGTGAGCATTGTTGCATTGTTACTGCTTCCCATGGACATGCAGTCACAATGGAGTCTGCAAGGTCAGGTTTCACTGTTACGAGGCAGCGATGACTGCGTCTCCAGAAACATTGTAACGCTCAAACCTTGTATCCTGGGTTGAGGGAACTTTTGTCTGGGTAATCAAATGAATAATATGAAACAGAATGATAACCTTTGCAGTGCTCTTCCTTTTTAACCATATACAAACATCTTTTTATGTGTTGCTGACTCTGTCTTGCTGTATGTATGTCAGCCTTCCGAAAATGTATTACTTCTCAAATAAAAATGATAAAAATTGTCTAATGCCTGAAATCAGAATTTTCCAATCAGAAAATAAAACAAGACTGAAATTTTCTTTAAACACTACCCTTCATCTCCCAAATGTAAAACTTCTATTCTAATGAGCACTTTAACATTTTAATTAAATTAAGAAGAGCAACCATCTCCCAGTAAGCTCCCACCTTTGACCTTTCAAAGCCCTGAGACTGTAAAGTAGAAGTCAAACAGAAATAACATGTTAGAATGATAAACATATGAAACTGGAGTTTAGCAGAATCTTTCATGATGAGACATTGCTGCCTTGAAACTGTGATGTCATATGAGGAAAAGGAGCTAAATATTTAGTTAATATACAGAAAGTGAACAAAAATGTTAATTTTTCCTTAGTTGTGAATATTAGGTTTTAATTCCGGCTTAAGTCTGTTTAATTGTTGCATAACTTGTAAGAACATTGAGTTAAAAAACAGCATCCGCTGTAATTCCTGTGAACTCTTGTATACTATGTTCTATTCCAAATAAACTCCTTAAATTCCTTAATTACATAACATTGATTGAACTGTTGATTACATGTGCCACACAGTTTAAATTCCATTAATTTTCTAAAGATGTCTTGTAAGGTCACTATAATTTTTAACCACATGTTTTTCTCAGGATACACAAAACACAGGTGGTGAAAAGTAAAATATAATAATAATTTTAAAACTGCAATTTGTAGTTTTTATTAATTTATCGTACTTACTGATCAATTAAACAATAAACCCTGAAATCAACA
The DNA here is from genome assembly GCA_026779605.1 of Mormyrus hasselquistii. Lineage (NCBI taxonomy): Eukaryota > Metazoa > Chordata > Actinopteri > Osteoglossiformes > Mormyridae > Mormyrus > Mormyrus hasselquistii. The sequence continues at coordinate 27,573 of JAODKE010003985.1, forward strand.
ATTTGTTTAAAAATCTATATGCGTAAAAGAAGCTTAAAAATATGTTTAAACTTCATTTTGAATAACATTAGCAAACTTATTCGTAATCTAACACAAGCCTCATTTTTTACCTGCTTTAAGACGCACCTGATTCCAAGATGCTGTTCCCTTGATTCACACACAAGAGGTGTCTGTGTATCTCTTACCTTACACCAATCTTCGCCTACTTGTGCCAGAGGACAAACAGCATACTTTATATATGCTTGATTGCCAAACAAATGGTGTGATTTAGCAACCTTCATGTGAAGGCTTTAGTTTCAGTCTGAAAAGGTGCCGGGTCACATTTAAAACTTGTTCTTACAGTTTTGAGAGCAGGCTCCAATTCAAAAATAGCAAAAAGCAGAAGACTCCCCTGTGCTAGGATTTGCAAACTGAATTTGCTACAAAAGTATAAGCCTAAAACCTGCCTTTGCGTAATGGTTGCTACTATGCAAATAAGATACAAGTTATAATGTTAAAATATAAGGCTTTTTAAATTTTCCCATTTGTTTAATAGTAGACCCTCAGTTCCACAACATCACTAAGACTTGATCTACCCCGTCGGAGCCCAAGCCTATTAAATCCCTTAACGTTACACGAGCATATCATTCCAACTGTGTTCAGTGAACACTTTTAGTATCATACTCCTTAAAAACAAACTCTTACTCCTCAGAAAGAACTTGCAACTGAAATGCATCTTAGCTATCAGAAATGTAATTGGTTTATTTTCATTTATTTTCTTTGAGCAACATGGTCATGGCTGAATTTATCTTTGGGGATCACCACTTTATAATTCAGAACCAACCAATTCACCAATGAGTACATGGCCTTTGGCTACATTGCTGATGTATTACCTATTTTTGGCTGTATGTTCTATTTACAAACATGGTAGAGCACAGGGAATTTGCGCCGATAAGAGTGTAATTAGAAAGCATAAAACACAAAGCAGAGTCAGTCAGCGGCTGTGTGTCAGAACAAAATCAAAATCTGCAGCAATAACAGAAAGACAGAAAGAAAGGAGTGTGTGACTAGCGACTCTCACCCCCGGCTAGTCTGGCCTTGTCTTTCCGCTTGTAGGTGAACACGCTGTACATGACCTCAAAAGAAGCGATTTCCTCCAAGGTATTAAACACGTGCTGGGTTGCCCATTCGGGCAGGGTGAGGTTATGAATTCTCTATTTAATAAATAAATAAAAATGCATAAATTCATTGCACATCCGAGATATCGGAGTAACACTTTAAGTAGCAATGTTGCTGAGGTACATTAACTTATTTCAATTTTTTCAATCATAATTAAAGCATCTGATGCTAATGCATTATAAGTCATTACAGCTTTTTTTGTTATTTAATTTGTTAGGTCGATGTGCAGTTAATTTAATAAGCATTATGTATTAGTCAATGAAATCAGTTATCAATTAAATTGTAAATGATTACATTCTAAATTAGAATTTAATTTAACAATTTGTATGCCTCTCCCATTTAAAAGTAATTACCTGACAGTTCAGTGTGTCATACACCCTCCAGATTTTCCGCATAGCCAACCTGTCTACTGGGTAACCAGTGTGATTTGAAATTTCCTGGATGAAATCCTGTTAGAGAATGCATTTATGCAAAAGAGAGGAAAGAATAAGAAGAGCCTTGAGAAAATACCACTCATTACACTGAAATTATACAGGAAAGATAATGCCGATGTTAGCTGAACTATACAGTATAAATAGCTACTTAATATTCAGATACTTCAGCAAGTCTTTCACACATTGCATGTTAAACAGGTTTCAGCTTCACACTTTCCAGTTGTACAAGCTTGCACACATATCACTCTGAAGCAATTGAAATTAACTAAGCTGGTTTCGCGCAGCTTCCTTTTAGCTCTGAGTTAACTGTTGAACAAAAAGGCTACACTGCAGGATGCTGGGCAATTTTTAACTTATCCCAACTTTATTATAACTTATTACAGTATAAGAAAATAGGGAATGGACAATCACGAGCAACACAGCACAGTGGAGATGTGACAGGGAGGTATTAAAACTGCAATTTTTCAGATCTGCCACAAGAGGGCAATGACTTTCACTGAATCTATCGGATTGAGGTACAGGGCTGTCAAGAATCCATTTACTTGTTTAATGAGACTCATGATAGTCTGTTTAATTAAAGTTTTTCTCTTTAATTTTTTTCCTTTAAATTAATCTCTTGTTTAATTTTAAATATAAAAGAGAGTGAGAATTTAAAATAAATTTTGTCAAAAGAAAAAATCAATAATAGCAGCAGAAGATGTGGGACAGAATGACAGAAACAAACTGACAAAGAAACAATAACAAAGTCTGACACAGACATAAAGGAAAAGAAAGGGACATTAGGTCAAGTGTCAGACTCAAAGGAACAAGAATAATATTTGAAGGTTTCTTTGCCAACCTTATAAGTCTTCAGTGCTCTCTGATACTCTGCACTGGAAAATGTTTCCGTCATCAACTCTCTGAATCTGGGACAATGTTTGCCAGGTGTTTTTAACAGCTGAGAGAAAAGCAGAATGCATGTTATTGTCATATGAATTAATTGTTCTTGAAATGATTGCTAAAAGGCTTCAGTGGAGCGACAGGATAATTAAGTTTTTTTTTATAAATATTACAGTTCCTGTCCAGGTTCTGTCAAATGGCTAAATATAGTTTACTTGAACACAATTGTAAAACATGGTTTAAGTTAACTTGGCATAATCAACTTCCAAATGAATATTTGCACTCATTAACAATTAACAGCGCACCAGCATTTATACCCTGTCACCAAGGGTTTCAAAGAATGCACGAGATCCTTAAAATAATCTAACAATCCAATCAATTTTTATATGGGCCTAGAGGCAGTGCCGAGTTTAAGAACGTCCGACTAGCAACACATACTTACAGAAAGAACAGACTGCCATAAAGCCTTACATTAAAAATCCAAGTTAGACACAATGATTGATAATAATAAATGCACACAGTACTTTGTGACGCCCGTGAACTCATTGTGCGACTTCAGTGGTTTGTCAGCTCCAGGCACAGTACAGTACTGTATGCAGTCACTTTTATTATTACCCCATACTGTAATCATTATTATTATGCTGTATTATTCTTTTTCCGACTTACCTACAAATTCAACTTAAAGACAGACTTAGGGAACGGGTCTCGCTCATAACCTGTGGACTGTCTGCATTAGTATGTACCCAGGCCACAAATTTATACCACAGATTTAAGCAAATGTGTTTTGTATGAGAAGATTACATGAAAATGCCTTTTACTTTGCGCAGCACCGCTTGTTGGAGCCTTAAGAGGAGGGTGAGGCTGGAATGGTGAACACGTGCTGACTTTCTGTGCCCATGTGAAATCTGCAGTGAATGTCATACGATCGTAATGACTGTACGAGCACTCAAAGTAATGCTACTACTGAAGGATAAACTGGAAAGATTCAATGTCATTGAATTCTGCTAATTTGTAAGGGTTGTGGGAATGCATAGGCCTTAAACATAAAACACAAATTCTGGGTTTGCATGTAAATATTGCTTATTAAAATAATGAAATATTCCCACAGTGACAAAAGAGGGAGATTCTTACATTCAAGCATGTGCTACCTGACATCACACACTCAGCATTCTTATAAAAATGACCCAAAGTTCCCTACATACACCAGCACAGCCGGTTTTGCCAGGAATTACATAATTATCAGCCTGCCATAGCTTGCTGGACAGTCTGAGAAGATGCTATAATTCCACTTAGAGTCCCGGTGCCCCTCACCTTGTCCTGGGACTTGGGAATGGTGTGCACAGGAATGGGGCGCCAAGGCAGTTGGGGGCTGATGGGGGGTGGCTGCCGATTTGGGGGGAAGAGCCCAGCCAGGTTAGCTTGGGCGCTCATCAAAGTACGGTCGTAGTCGGTGCTTTGCACATAGATCTAATAGGAGGAGGATGAGTGTCACCTGCCAGTCAGGCTCAGGACAGAACCAGACCTCCTGCTAGATCACTTGCAACCTACCGAAATCGATGGGAATTCTGACAAACATCTCTGTCTCTCAGATGCCGGCATGCAGACTGCTCATCAAATTTTATTTCTCTATTACAATCAAAAATAAAAGGTGGAGCAGGAAACGAGTGAAGGATGAGTGGAGGACAGAGAATGTTTAGACAGTACAGTAAAAAAAAAAAAAAAAAAAAACAGGGGAAGGGAGGAGCCAGACAAGGAGTGAGGAGGAGAAACCACAGAAAGAGACAAATACGGAGTTAAAGAGACAGAGACAGAGTGTCAGCAACAGTGGGATGGAAAGAATTATAATTACAGTGGTAATTACATGTTGCTTCGCAGAAAGAGAACAGAGAGGTCAAAAACAGTGTGCAGAATCTGATCTGTGTAATTATAGTATAGACACCTTGTGGGACACAGTGAGGAGGCCAAAGTGTCATCATACATGACATGTAATGCTGGCCACAGACACCGTCACTCACAAGCACATCTGTCAGGGGGCCGCACACTCACCTCTCGGGCATCATAGTCGTCGCCAAGGAAGCCGGCGTAGCGCTTCCTTAAAAACCATCCCAATTCATACTGCTGCCTCATGCCTAACTGAAAATAGAAATGCATCATGTCATTGTATAGCGTCATGGGCAATAACAGGCCTTAACAAAAAAATGACACAGAAAAGACTTTTTTTAAGGTGGGCTGGTGATTCAAATGATTATCTGACAAACCTAATTTGTCAAGGAACCTCTTAGGAAAACTAGTTTTTCCATTTTGTAAAGTTTGCAGATAAATATAGCTCTGCATCTTTCTATTTCTTTATTTTCTATTTTAAAAGCCATTTAAAATATAGGGTAAAGCATGATTCCATTATTGCTTTCTCATTTTAGGAGAGGTATAAAAAGCCTCCAGGCTGCTTTACAAATTCACAACAGTTACTCAACGTAAATGTGTGATTATTTGCAAGCTCAACCCGCCTCCCTTTCTGTTTTTAATGCACTCAGTGAAAAGTCTATTATTTTTCTGAGTACCATAATACAACGTATTTTGTTGAGCAAACAAATGCACGCCAGCATACCATAATAGGACTGTGAGTTCTACGGAGAGTGAATGTACAGTTTTTGAGATTAAATGATGCTCAGATTTTACATTGATTACTTCCCGCATAGAGCTTCAGTCAGAGTCAATGCCCCAGGCTGTACCTCAGTCAGCTGCCCGAATCCTTGTGCCCATATCTCCTCTTTGTGAGGATCGCTGGGAAATGACTCAATAGGAGAGCGATCCCCGTGGCGAAACACCTGGAAAAAGACACACATTAATACTGACACACAGTTTGTCAGGAACCAGTGTGCCAACAGAGACCGTTTGCAGACTTACAACCGCCACAAACTTTAAGACACGAGATTGCGAGGAAGCCCAGGAGAGGACGAAGATGCATCCCAGACACCAGAGACAGCTCCACATTCCTGTCTGCTTTCTGTCTGTATCGACATGGTGTAGGAAATGATTACAATAAGTGATCAATGTCCTTCCTTTGTAACCAAATGAATGCATTGAGGCATCCGTCGTCTTGAAAATCACCTCATTATTCAATGTCACCTACAATAATTAGCTATTTTTTAGTTCTCATTCAGGTGATATGCAAGTCTACCATTGATCTTTAATGTACTAAAAAATACATATATGACTTAAATTATCATGTACCTTTGTTTCCGACCCAAATTAATTTTGCAAATAATTAATTTATCCGAATAAATTCTAACATCTAACATTTTTTACTCAGTTTGGTTAAATAAATAAATAGAAAAATAAATGAAAAAATAAATAAATAGGCGAAACAGAAAAATAAATTCAATAGCATTAACTTTAACTTTTAGACTAAACTGATGAGTCCTTCTACAGTATCTTCCTTATCCCATCCCTTTAAGCGCATTTACCTTTAAAGACTTTATGTACCACAAATGCACCTCTGGAGTCTCTTTTTCCGTGACACAGTGCTAAATCCTGTACTGCAGATACTGCCTTATATCGCATTTACCTGGAGATCCCGCCTTTCATCACCTGCGTATCACAAACACTTATTACCTTTTCTGGCAATTACAGTGCCTTTTTAAGAACAGATAGAGTGCTGCTTGTAACAAGGGACTTTGAAAGAACCTGTGTAATGAATATTCGACATCTGAATGGAAAAGAAAAACAAGAAACAAGTATGAATTACATTACTACATTTGGATGACATCAGATTTAAAATAAGCTTCGAGTTGTGCTTGACCTTAGCTTGTTTGTGTCTGTCACATAACTAACCCTGTCTGGAGTCTAGGTGTGTGAGGACTGGGCATTTTCATATAACAATCTTTTATATCTCTGTGTTACAAAAAAGTTAGCTAGCCCTAAGTATTTGGCCATGGAAAGAATTTGCCCTCTAACCTGAGGCTAGACATTAGCATGCTATTCTTTCCACTTAACAGGGTAAAAAATCCTCTGTGAAATGATCTGAATTTCTTCAATACATAAATAAAGTTAGTTGCTCGCAGATATTCCCGCTTTTGCTGATAAACCATTTTGAGCCTGTTTGGTGTAAATGGATACTAATAACATGATTTTCTGTTCTATAGATTCAAGATGCTTATTAATTCAGAAAGAGGATATGCAGGTTCAGCTATCAGTGTCCTGAAGTTGTAGGTAAGCTAAAGTAAAGGATATTACATTATAAATAGGCCTAACAGTTAGGTAAGTTGATCACAAAGCATCTGTGAAAAACAAAGGTACTTTTCACACTGTAGACAGTGAAATTTACAAGGCACGCTACCACATTAATTGTTAATTTGACAAATTCTGTGTTTTTCTATTTCTCTTTACTGCCAGCTTACAGACCTTTTTTCCCTTTTATTTTTTCTTCCCACAGTTGCTCTGATTCTTGCATACATGCATGCAATTTTTGTCAAAGGATTACCAACTGCAGTTGTACTGTATTTCAATACCATTACCGGCAGTAGAGGAACAACGGTGATACAACAGCAGAAAGCACAGTCGCATCTCTGGCACTAATACGACAAATGAACAAGTGTAGGTATCACTACATTTTCCAAATGCTTCATGTTAGAAGGGGGAACTCCTATCAATTGGCGAGCACGTGGACAGAGGCGCAGACAGTCCAGAGTCTTAAACCAACACTGCAATGAGAAAAAACAAGGGGGGAGAGAGGACGAATGCAGCAGTTTAGAGAAAACGTTTGGCTCAGTTCAAACAGTTGCCATGGTTTCAAGACGGTTTCCATGGAAACACAAGCAACCAATGAAATATATTTGAAGATAATTTTTACATGGAGGAACAGGGTAGAGAGTACTTGTGGAAACACAGAGTAATTGAACATAACAGCACACATCCACTGCGCTACTTTTGGGTGTAGGTGATAAGGGGATTGAGTGAAAATATTGGGCAAAGGAAGGAGAGAGGCAAGAAGAGTGAGGGCTATTTTAAGCTTCAGGTTGTCATGGTGACTGCAGTCTGTCTACAGATTGGAAATTCAGAAAACACACTGATAGACTAATAAACCAATTACTAGAATTCATACATATATAACTCTTCTGACTGGAAAATGATACCTATTCTCATCTTAGTGTGATTGATAACATTTTTTGTCTGCATATTCAATATATAAATACTATCCTTCGATGCAGTGCCACAGCTGAAATGTCATAGTGCTTTTTTGAGTCAGTAAGTCGGCCTATGTATTTTAATTATCACCATTAGTTGCCTCCTTCTCTCGCTTTCTGAAGGACAGAGGTATTCCCACATTTCTCAGTCGCCATGGCAATGCTTCAGCAAGAAGCAGGGCACAAGCAAAAGGGGGTGGGGGAGGAAGCAAAGGGATCTGTGAACAATGCTAATGTCACTCACCAAACATCATCAATTGTTTATTTAGGCTGTTGCTGGACTATTTATCTCACTGCTGTTTGATCTTTCTGTGGCAGACCTTTACGCTTGAACTTACATTTTTAGCGAGGTTACATTTGAGTTTACACAGCTAATTAGATTTTCTATTTTCAGTTTTTCTTTTTAGCAGAGCAATGAAACATTTTGCAGTGTTTAAAAATCTTTTTTCATAGCTCACATCACCACCTAGTGGATGACAGCAGTTAACTTGTAATTTAGTTCCAATCATGCAGTGCTGTGACACATTTTGATATCGCCTTGATTACCTGCATTTGTGTTTTCCATGTGCAGTAATGAATTCATGTATTACAGAGGTATCCTTTTTTAATTGGGCCCCACCCAATGAAATTGTGTGTCTATCTCACATGGTATATTAATCTAGTAATACAGCTTGGAATGTCGACTCTGGAATAATGTGGTACATCAAACTCAGAACGTGAGATATTGTAGTTTGAGCTGATTTATGTTGAACTGGATTTACAGTCAAAATGGACACAGGTTCATTTCCCAGGAAATGCCTAGTTATCATTCAAAAGTTCTTGGGCAAGGGCTTGACCTGAATTGCCTTAGTAAAAAATTCATTTGAATTAATGGCTACTAATTGTTATAAATGAAGGGACATTGCAATCATGTAGGCACCCTCTGATAAAATCATGTAATGAGAAACTACACAGTCTAGCTTTCTACAAACACCAAAGACACATTCCAAAAATAATATTATTTTGAGCATTTTTACAAAATCGCCATTTATAAAGACATAATGATGAAGGATACCCAATTTTTTCTGATTGCTTTGAAACCCACACTGATCTCAATATTCTCAGAAGGGTGTACACTTCAGCATCTGAGTCATCAACAACAGCAAAAGACAGAAGACATCAAATATTCCTGATTGCAATCCTTTACTCATTGCGGTTACACATTGGTTAAAAGTGTGGACAACTGTGATCTTTTCAAGCAAACATGTTAATAAATTGGCCAATGCCGTGTGTTTAGGAATATGCAGGTCATAACAATCTGCCATTCCCTCAGCTTTGAGATCAATAACTCATCTCATAATGTCACTTTGCTTTTTCCTCCCGTGGAAAACAAATGCCTTTCTTCAGAACAGAAGGAAATATGAGGACAAAGGTGAGAGAGGAGGTGTAAATGGAGTGTAAGAACAGAGGAGAAGGTAGGAGAGAGTGAGTGGAGTCTAAGAGCATTATTACGAGGTGATTGATTAACCCCCAGGTCACTGGTTATTCTTAATGACTGAATCGCAGCTGAGCAGGAAGGCATGAATGGTGACATCACTGCACATCAACAATAAATGATACTGAAAGATGGATCGGATCGGGGACTGAACTAGAGTCACTGATTAGTGACAACAGCATAATTGCAGTGTAACTACAGTGAAACATGACATAGTACTGCACAGTGAAATAGGATGACAGATCTCTTACTGTCTTCTTTTTACTCCAGATCTGTCTTGTCATTTGTGTCTAAGAATTATTAGATAGATAGATAGATAGATAGATAGATAGATAGATAGATAGATAGATAGATAGATAGATAGACTTTTTCATTACA
>JAODKE010003987.1:0-13022 GCA_026779605.1 Mormyrus hasselquistii
GGGGCGCGGTTGGCGGGGGGGCTGGCGGCTGGTGCGGGGCGGCGACGGGCTGGGGGGGGGGTCGGGGTCGGGTGGTGGGTTCTGTCATGCCCGGCTCGTCCGCTCCTCGTGTGTGCCACTTAGTCACTGCCTAATGTTTTTATTGTTTTGTTTTTTTCTTTCTTTCCAATTTCAGCCCCATTTTCCATCCCCTACATTCTGGTTTCTGCGCTTTGTTTCTCAGGTTCTCCACATCTTAGATTATCTTAAACATCCCTCAATCTGCAGCCACCTACTCAATCAGGGGCCTTATGTAGTGACAGTGATCTGTTTTCCATGGTCTCTGTCAGGACAGAAAACCTGAAATGGACGGTCCAGTTCAGGTTTTTCTGTCTTTACCAAGCCTTATGGATTGTATGAAGATGAATGCATATGAATTATATGAATATATGAATGTATCAATTTTTTTAGGTGGGTTTTTCTGAAGGTTCTCTTATTATTGAAGGTACTCTTATTATTGAATTCAGCTGCTGATTTTTCCACTAGAAAGTTGTCAAGGGATGATCCAACATTTCTATGTTTTTGTTACCTATCAGGCATGTAGCTAGGTAGAGAAATGAGGAGTTCGACCCCCTCTTTAAATACGCTTCAGACTGCCAATTAGCAAAATCTATCAAGGGGGACCTATCAGGGATGCTGCACTGCCTTGTGAAATTTATTTCTGGCTACAGGTCTAGTTGTGTATATCTATGGTTATTATAAGAGTTTGATTTAAGGATGCACATTTGAATCTTTGATAGAAATTTTAACTTATCTGGCTACTTTCTTACTTAAAACGGCTTATAAATCACAAAAAAATTTAAGCTACTAAGGACAGATATTCACTGAAACCGACCATACATGCTGCTTTCAAAGGGATCAAACAAGCATCTGCCATAGCTGTTTGTTTTGGTTATAGAAGCAAAGCTGCTTTATTTTGGTTCCTAGCAAACACGGAAAATTCATGCAGTAAATGATTCTCTTTATGCACATATAAACAATACTTATGCCAGTAGTGCTTGTCAGGGGTGGCTGAGGCGATAGATGACGGGGATCAGTGGGGATGTACTATAAGATGGTGCAGTCTCAGTGCCTCTATCAATTGTCCATTACTTTTCCTTTTGATGCAGTTGCTCACTTCACTCGTCTCTCATTGCCTAGGGACTAAAGTTCGGCACTATCTGTTCCCCTGCCTCGATTCAGAGTTCATCCAACAACACACTGTTTTCCTCTTATTTTCTAACTTTTATCTGTTCTGCTCAAAGTGGAGGCCTTCACCAAAGCAGCAGAAATCTTCCCTGCTGAAATCCAGTATGCAAGGATGTACTGTACAGTTCTGTAGATTAGCATCACACGCAAACTTGATGCTTGTTGAGATGGGGAATGATTCATTCACCTTTCTGTATCACTCTCCTGTCCTGCTCAGTGTTACATTTCATGGGGTCTTCGCAGCACTGAATTTGTAGATGCATTGCTGGGTGTGATGATCTTTTAGTGCACTGAAACCTGGACAGTGGCATCCCTCTTTCATCACAATGCTGGAGCAGAGGCTCATAGTCATTGTTGTTCTTTGATGATGTCTCTCCCTGTAAGAGTCCTGCTGAAAACACCTTGGGCACTACAGAGCTGAAGCTACAGCTACAGGCTGAAACTTCCTAGCTTCCTAACTTGGGCCTAAAACAACCCACTTTCAAAAGCTACACAGGTCTGCAAGAACAGGCAACTATTACTGTAAGACATTACCAAGTTAATTTAGGTAATAATAATAACAATAATAATAATCATAATAATGGACTTTTTTTCTTACACCTGTGAATCTTGTGTTCAACATTCACCAGTAAATGTTAAATAACATGTAATGACTGACTTTGATCAAATTCTCTGAATTGTTCAAAGATGGACATTTTAAAATTATGCTAATATTAAATTATTCTGTTACTAGGCGAGACATTAAAAATTGGTCTGTCATGCATTTGATACCTGGAATTTCTCTGTAATGCTATAAAAATGTCACCTTATGAGAATACCTCAAAATTAATTTTTCTGCATCCAGGACAAAAACCGTAATGGTGTTCTGCAATACTGTAGGTTCACCTGCATACCTACAATGCTATCATGGTTTTTGACAAAAGGATTTTTCTTGCATGACGGTCACTGGCATCAAAACAATAACCTTAGTGGCCACCACTCACATCATAGTGAACACTTCATGTGGGTAATGGGGAATATGCGTTAATGTGGCATCCTGGCTTAGAAGGAGTCCTAGATTGATTGGTTAGTTACATGTGTAGCAGTGTCCCTCTGTCATTGATCAGTTGTTTTTCTGCTTCATAGCACAGCCCATCAAACAAGCATTGAGTGAGTTGTGGCACCAGAGGGTCCCTGCTATACATTTCTTCTCAGAAAACTCATTTTCATTTGAAATATTTTGGAAAGACAAAATAACATATACTTTATTAATCCCAGGGGGTGTTCCCAGTCAGTCTAAGTATTATAATGGAAAATTGTTTAGCCATTATATTTGTATTTAGTCCATTCCTTTAACATGACTCTCCATTACGGTGTTGCTGAGTAGTGTTTGGTAGTCTCTATCCTGAGATAGTAGTTATACCTTTAATGAATGGACAGGAAGTCATAGTGTTCAGACAGACAAAGAGGTCGGAAAGCAAGGTAAACAAAGGTAAACAGTCCAAACTGCAATACAAAGAAGTTGTCCAAATAAAGACATACATCGACACAGAGGAGACTGATCAAGTAACCAAATCCAAAATCCAAATCAAAGAACCAGAAAACCTGGAAAGTAGATTATGGGACAAATGATCAATATGGTGGGGAGCTCAATACTTGGCAAAAGGCTCACTCAAAGCTAGGTGCCTTTAAACTGTGCTAATCAATTAGCTTGACACGTTGCAATACTGCTTTATATGGCGAAAAGCATATGCATGAAACATTAACAGCTTACATCTCCTTTTTCGCAGGATTCATGTACACTTATGGTATGTCATCAGTGTTCGATTACATAATCTTCATTGACTAGCTATCTTCTGACAGAGATAATTATTTTGAAACCGGTGTACAAACTATCTGTTTAGAAATACATAATTTCTACATTGGGAGTGATTAGACAAAGCACATGGATTCCGAATGCAGCTCATTTGACCATTTGAGGTGGCGTTAGGCTCAGTGAGTCAGGAGTCTTTGCAGGTGTTCACCAGCTGAGTAACCGAATCACGAGCCCTTCTATATGGCAGGTGCCCAAAAAAACTGCTGAAGCAGTGCCGGAGAAATGGCTGACCCTGTTGCCCTATTCTAAGCTTTGCTCTCGTCTGTTTGTGTGCGTGTCTCGTGGAGAGCAAGGAGGAGTATGTGAAAGCTGAGGAATCCCCCATGTCCCTGCACATATACCTCTACAAACACCTAATCAAAGTATCATAATTGATTATCATTCAGAAGCATCGGATTGAGCACTATTAGCATTTGGACGCGAGGGAAGTAATGAAGCACAGAGACAGATAAGTGAATTACCACAGGAAGGCACAGCCAGTGATTCTGGTGCACAAGATAATGGAACGGTAACACGGAAAATAAATAAAGGATCAGATTGAGTCATTTGTAAAGTTGGATAATGGTACCTATATGTATAAGTGAATTTTAAGGCCTAATGGGTTGAATGGTGACAGAATCTGGGGGCAGGTCATAGTGGACCAGCGAGCAAATGAGTGAGGTGGTGAAAACGTGAGTCGGAGATCTAATTGGTAGAATTTTGTGAGGGTGAGACTGCTAATAATTAATGGAAATAGTGGTTTAATTAACATTAGGCACATTGAACAATACTGAAATAATAAAACAAAACAAAAAAAAACTTGTCTTGCAGCACTTCAACACAACCTTTTCAAATGTTAATGTTTTACTGGGGTTTGAGTCTATATTTTAAAGTTGCAACATAGACTATAAAAGTACTGTACATTTTGAGCTATTTCTAAGATCATAAGTGAAAATGTGTCTGTGCCACTGTACACAGGGTAGATTCATAAATGCATTTAGTTCCTCTCTCATCATAATATTTTCTGAGCACGCCTTTAGAGATTTGGAGAAGTAGTTTATGGAAATCTTTGGCTGAGCATCAGCAGAACCCTCCAAAGCAAATCTCTTTTTTTGCTGTAATAATTTCTGCAGTCTACATCTGCTGCTTCACTACATCATGCTGAAGTTGCAGAAACAGAGGATTATATAATGAAGGAAAACTTCTAACGTTAATTTCCAACTTTATGCATAAAAGATTGTTTCAAAGTCCAAATCATGTGTGTATAAATGTTAAATGTAACATTTTACAGAAGACAAAGTGTAGAAATGTAGCAAGTAGCAAGAAATGTGTAAGTTTATAGACTCAAACAAAGTCTTCAATTATGCCGCACTCCTGCTGCCTGATATTTCACTTGCAGAATGGTTTTACAAGACACACAAACAAACAACACAGAGATGCATACAGTATGCATACAGAAAAATGGTGACATATAAGTACAGGTATACAATAAAACAGCTAGATAACCACACACAGACCCAAAAGCAAAGATACACTTATACAATAGCATAAACGTAAAGTTTGAGGATATGGAATCTGGGATTTTCATAGGTTGACCAACTCCCCCAGGTCCCACTTACAGGCTTTGTATGATTTATAGCTTTAAAGGGCCTCCGTATTTCCCCCATGGGCCTCCAGCGGCCCCTCTCAGGGGGGTAGTGCTTACTGCATGGCGACACATGTAAATGTCAACAGCAGCATGACAGCGGTGAGATAAATCTGCTCGCTCTCCCTCTCGTCATGCTGGAGGACACCAACTGCTGGGAGACTTTTTCAGCATTCAGTGTAACAATCATACAAATATTAATTGCAAGCTATTTTAAAATATAAGCATTTTAATTATTATCAAGCTATCATTATTATTATTATAATTGTTGTTGTTGTTGCTTGAATGTGCATAACAATGTTGAGAAATACTAAACATGTAACTTTTCCAATAATATATTTATGATTCAGTCATTTTTCAGTTAATCTCCTAAAGCTTATAGGGTTACTCAAGCATGTATAAGGTTAAAGGGAAACATTAAAATGTTAATCACTATCAAGCATATGTTAACACATTTAAAAGGTTAGCAAGCTGCAGCAGCACATAGTAACCTGTAGTTTAAAATAAGTACATTTTAATATAGTTTTTAAATTTGTCCTATGACTAATAAAATATGATGTAATGGCAATGAGGCTAACATGCTATATAACACGTACTGTATAAACAAGTATGGTTTCACTATTTATTTTAAACAATCTGCATTATGAGAAAATGAAATGTGTTGCATGTTGAAGCTAATTCTGACACGATTTTTTATTATGTCAATTATGCCAGCCTGCGTATTTATTATAAACTTTATAAGTATATGTAATGTCTGTGACTTGAAATAGCAAGTATCTAAGAAGGAAAACAAATATGAACAATATAACAATATACTGTACAGTACAGATAAAGTATGATGTGGTAGGATAACTAATCACATGAATGCAAAATATACCTCTTGTTCTATCAGCCAACTACACTTAATGTCTTACAGTACTGGGGGGGGGGGCTGAAAAATAAATTCAGCATTCATTTAACATTCATAGCAAAATTGGGAAAACTAAAGGTTGCTTGAGTTCCACTCATGCTGGACATAGACAACGTTTTAATAATATAAACAAAATGTTCCCAAATTTGACCTAATTACCCATTTCCCATTAGGTACATTGTGCGTGTTTGTAAGCATTGCTGAAATGGACTGGTGTACCTCACTATCTGTCCTTTACTTCCTGGAAGATCACTGTGACCAGCTCTGTATGAGATTTTCATTTGTATTTTTTTTTGGGGGGGGGGGGGGCAGGAGGGTCTCTGTGACAAGTAATGAAAATTAGGCATAAAATATGGAAAAACATTATCTGTACCTAGTCCAAGGAACAATGGCATCGAAAATAAAAGCAACCACTACAGCAAAATACTTGTCAAGACATGATACAAATACATGTGTTTTAAATATTACTCGTCCTGCACTATGCAAAACTGCAACAAAGACCATAACCCAACACCACTATTCACTCTCCAAGGGTTTCCATTACACAGATCTGAGTGATGCTGCAGATGTCTCCTCGGTAATGAATACCTCTGGGCTTTTCCATGAACTTTTTGACTAAAATATTCAGATTTAAGGACATTTTGGGGGCCCCTAAACCCCATTGAGTAATACCTTTATCATTTTCATAAATCAGTGAAGTAACTGTGTTTTCTAAAATTTGTATTAGCTGTCAGAAGAGAAATAGCCAAGAAACAATCTAAAGCAGTCCTATGCACACGTTAGTGACAGAAATGCTTCGACTCTTGGACAGGCATTAAACTGCAAACGTTTTTTAAAGCAAATGCCAATGGCATGCATCTGGTCACTGTTTTGCTGAAAGGAGAGACCTGGAGAATTTTCAAAATTGTCACACCAGAAGAACAAAGTTAGTTAAAGTGGAATATGACACAAAGCAAAATATATAATCAATTTTAACATAGATCTTCTTTGTAACAGCAGGGCTGTTCAAATTTTGGTCCTGGACATTGGGGTCCCTCACGACCCCACACTAAATGAGGTTCCATCCATCCATTTTCTGCAACCACTTGTCTTATTCAGTTATGGGGGGTCTTGAGGCTACGGGTGCAAGGCAGGGAACAATCCATGATGGGGGACACTCACACATGCACTTCTATGGGCAATTTGGAATTCAGGAAGAACATGCAAACTCCACACATGGAACTCCGACACAGACTTCAACACAGATCCCAGAGGTGTGAGGCAACAGTGCTAACCGCTGCGACACCAGGCTGGCAAACGGGATTCCGTCTTGATACCACAGAATAATACATTTTGCAAGGGGGGGGCATACCCCACAATTAATCTTGCCGACCATATACCCATCATCCCAGTGGGAAAATCTCAGGATGGCCAGCCCAGTGTCACAGTGGACAACAGCATAAGAAAACATGATGTTGTACACCAACTAAGGTGTGTAATGTGTTCTTGTATCCATCAACATATTTAACTTTAACTTAGAATCTGTTACCTTAAATGACTAATGCACAGTATTTGATGGAGGTGAGAAAAAGCATTCCTCAGCTTAGTGAGACAGAAAACGTTTTTTCATCGCTGAAGTTCATTTTATCAACCTAAGGGTGGTGCTGTTTCGCACAACACTTTTGTTAGGATGAACAACAGCGGAAGCGGCAAGAAGGGTTACAGACAAGGATTAAGTAGGGTCCAAATTGTTTTCTTTATTCAGCACGCCACAGTACCCAATATTTACTGTGAACACTAATATAATAATATAAATCAGAAAAGAAAAAAACTTTTCAAAAACAGAAACAAAATCTATATGCTGGTATGCACTAAATAAGGCAAAATTACTGATACAAAATTGGCTACACCAATATATTTCGCCCAACAACTCACAGACATGTATGCTCGCTCACAGACATGTATGCTCACTCACAGCCTGCCAAGCATTCAACTGTCTCTCTCATTCAGGCCTTAGAAATAGGCCTCCAGCTATACTGTACCATCAACAGCTTCAATCAATTAAGCATTACAAAACTCCAACAATATAAATATATGCATTACATTAAAACATTCCTATACAAATAGACATTACTACCACCCCTGGCATCAAAAGACACACAGAATTTACACAATTAAATAACATTTACACAGTCCGTTATTTCCCTCCTGTGGTTAAATTATGCAATGGTAGCTACCCAGAGCAAACCATGTAAAATAGGAGCGCAACGCCACCATTTCCTGTTTGCCAGTGAAACAGCTCAAACCTCCTCCCCAGGTTAGTACCCTCTCTGGTTAGAGCATTGTTTAAAAAGTTTCCGAAACCACAATCACCTCCTTTATACCTTACACTATGCAAAAGTAGCAAGTTACTCATAGCATAACTAAATATATCGTTGCCCATAGGCTTCCCGACACTTCAACGCCCCAGTAGCATACAAAGGAACACATGCCAAACTAAACTTCAAACACACAAAAAGAAAAGCATGGCATACAAGTTCATACATCAGTTCCACAACAAGTTGTTATTTTGCTGGCATATATGCGAAACAGTGGATGAATATCACAAAAGTCTGTGCATATCAGTTATGTTGCATGTGTTCATAATGTTCATATCGATTATGTTCTCCGGCACGGTGTCGCGCCATGACAACTTTGTTTTGTTTTTTTAAAATAGCTGTACTTTTTTTGTTGTCACGTGGAAATAGTCATTGTGGTCGTACATTGGCAGTAAATGATATTTTCTGTTATATTAATGCTCGTTTTTTTTATTTATTTTTTTTTGTTTTTGCTGATGTTCTGCTTCCACCACTAGAATTGACATTCCATTCACTGAGATGAGTAAAGAGTAGAAATTCTTAGGGGAAAAAAATATAAAAAGTAGGGAAACTGTAACAGAAAACACACATCTGTATATAAGCTCACACAGAAATATATATGCTCAGGTTCAGAATGTCTAACCCAGATGATACAGTGCAGCAATGTGGGAAATTTCAGACTGGATGACTTTGCTTAAAGTATGTGATTAGAGTATTACTTTGTGGCACTGCTTAATTAAAGACAGCCCTTCTTATCTCTGGTGTCCAGTGGAAGCTCCTTAGCGATCGAAGGGAGACTCATTCTAGTCATGGGCCTGGTAGGGGGCTCTTTTAATGACCTGATTCACCTTTCACCTACTGCAGGGGTATACCTTCCCAGCTGATGTCCTTACAGCACAATGGGTGAGGTGACCTTTCATTCAAATAATGACTTTAATTAATCAATTAAGAATTACAGTATAATAAGAGCCATCAACACTCTCTAGCCCTGACAGAGCATACAAAAGCCTATTTTAGAGCTTGTTTCCAGGAAGAGAAGATTCGTACATCCTTTCATTGTCTCACTTGGATACTGGAGAATGTAATGCTCAAAAAGAAAAATGTATCTTTTCTCCTCTTAAGTCTAAGTGTCAGTCTATAACTAATATGCTTATGTAACAGGTATGTCAATAAATTATCGTAATCGATATACCTAGGTTCGATAGGAAGGTATAAACAGTTTGATCAATATCAATATGTTTGGGTTCTATTTATAGAACAAAATGTATTGCAAAATCATTTATATGACATGTTTAATGGATTGTCAAAAGAACAAGCAGAATGAATATGAAATGAAAGGAAACTTATCCAGGTTACTATGCAATACACTAGTGGGGTCTTGGCGATCAGAATGCTCAGGGCAGATGTGCTCTTATTCTGAAGGTTTGTTTAACGTCTGGTCAAGGTTGTTTTGTTATCTTGGTGGCAACCGGATCTTGTTCTTTTTCTTGTGGCTAGTAAAAAAGATCATCCCTTTCACAGGCTAAGCAACTGCCTCCTGTCTTTTTCTTCTTGCCACATTGGTGGTTCTGACGTCTACTTGTACATGTTTGAGATTTCCCTCAGCATGACAGCTAATGCTGTAGCTTTTAAGTTACCGGACTTCACAGGCTGAAGCCCAGTTCGCCATCCGGTGCATCACGCATGACAACACCAAATACTATTATGTTGTTGCTTCACTGGACAACGCCACAGCATTGCGGGTGGTACAATAAGTTTTATCTAAGATCCTCCAGTGCGCGGCAAGTACAAAGCTTTTAGCTCAAGGACCCCAAGCTGTCTTTGCTAGGCAGACATCAGTCCTCTTTTACTTTTCGTGAGCTATTTATGCAGCAGATGCCGGCTCCCGTTCGCTTAACTCTAGCGAGCTCCCTACTTACAGATTTCCGCGAGTTAAGCAGAAAGAGAAGCAGACAGTTTACATTGCTAGTTGGCAATCCTGCACCATTCTGGACAACGAAGGACCTGCTGATTTCACTTTTTCCGCCCCAGGTGTCATTGGTGCGGCTTAGCATGACTAAGTCCGTATATTGTTTCTATCATGCCCGTTTCTGTGTGCGCACTAAGAAATGCATCCCGCCCTGCTCCTTCAAGCCACTGGGAAACGTCAGGACAGCAAAGCAGTCTGCTGTTTGTCGAAGACTCCGTTTCTGGCCGGCGTTTTCTGTGTGACACAGGTGCTTTGGTGAGCGTTCTCCCCGCCTCACAGCTAGACAAGCAGTCAGGAGTGATTTCCCCTAGAGGCTGCTAACGGTACTTTGATTGGGATTTTTGGCGATCGGCTAGTAGACCTCTGTTTTCATGGACAGTGTTTCCGGTGTGTTTTTCTGTTGCCATCTGTTTCCACTCCTTTGTTGGGGGCTGACTTTTGTGTGCCAACGACTTGCTGGTGGATGTTAAAAATAAGCGAATGATAAACAGAGACTTTTTGCTCTTTCCCTTGCACACTCAGCGGGGTCGCCCCTTCCAACCTGTCTGGTATTTCTGCTACGGCTGATGTTTTCCGGCACCTCTTGGCAGAGTTTCCCACTCTCACCACACCCACCTTTTCTGCATCCTCGGCGAAACATAGTGTGGAGCACCACATAACCACAGCAGGCCTGCCAGTGCATGCCAAAGCTAGGCGCCTAGACCCTGAGAAGCTGGCTGTCATCAAGAAGGAGTTTGCCACATTGGAGCGTTTGGGGATTGTTTAGGGTTCTGACAGGCTCTCCATGTGGTGCCCAAGCCTGAGGGTGGCTGGCACCCCTGTGGGGACTATAGACGCCTTAATGATGCCACTACCCCTGACCGGACCCTATTCCACCCATCCAAAATTTCTCTGCCTGTTTGGCAGGCACTCTCATTTTCTCTAAGGAGGACCTCGTTAGGGGCTACCATTATTACACCTTTTTTTCTGTTTGAGTTTTTAAGAATGCCTTTTGGGCTCAAGAACGCAGCTCTAGCTTTTCAGCGTTTGATGGACAGTATTGTGTGGGATATGCCTTTTCTTTTTTTTTTATTTAGATGACATTTTAGTTGCCAGTACCAGTTTGGATGAGCATTTGACTAATCATCAGGCGTTGTTTGCACGTCTCAGTGCTCACAGGTTAATTGTGAATGTTACCAAGTGTCAGTTCTGTGTCCATTCTGTTGATTTTCTTGGCTACTGCATCACCTCAGAGGGGGAGGTGCCTCTCCCTGAGAAGATTGCTGCTGTTCGGAAATTTCCACAGCCAGTCACGGTCAAATCTTTGGGGCTGCCCGCATTATGTGTCCCCTATACTCTGCACTTAAGGGTCTTTCTTCTAAGGCGGTGGTTGAGTGCACTCCAGAGGCATTCCATAATGCTAAACAGGCCTTATTGGATGCTATGTTGCTACCTCACCCCTTGCCAGATGCTCCTACTGCCATCACTTTGGATGCTTCCGATGTTGTTATGGGCGCAGTACATGAGCAACTAGTTAATTGGGAATGGCAGCTGCTGGCCTTCTTCAGTCAGCAGTTGTGCCAGAATGAGTGCAAGTACAGCGCTTTTGATCATGAACTCTTTGGTTTGTACTTAGCTGTGTGCCATTTGCGTTTCCTGTTAGAACGTCACCCATTCACTGCTTTTGTGAATCACATGCTCTCTGAAGGCTGCCTTTCGCGCACCTCTTCAGGGTGCTTCTTAGTCTGACATGTTGCCATGGGTTTTTCTGGGTTTGCGGACCACTCCAAAGGCCGACCTGCAGACCTCCTCTGCTGAGTTAGTTTACGGACAGTCGTTGCGGGTACCTGGTGACTTTCTGTCAGATGCGTCGGTTCCTTAGTCGGCCTCACAGCAGCGCTCAGCTTTTCGGGACACTGCAGCCGCTTTTGGTCCAACACCCACGTCGCATCATGGTTTCCTGCGATCTCATGTTTTCCCGAATCTGGCGGATGCCCATTTTGTTTCGTTCGGCATGATGCCCTTTTTGTGTGCTGCAGCCTGGGGACAAGTTTTTTGTTTCGGAAATGGGTGGTAAGGCCGACCGCGTTTCTGTGGACCATTTCATGCCGGCCCATTTAGATTTAGATGCCCCAGTGCCACTCGGCCAGCTTCCTCATAGGGGTCAGCCGTGCTGTTCAGTCCCGTCACCAGCCCCGGTTGTGTGTATTAGGGCTGGGATTTTAACACATTAATTTCAATTAATTAATTACAGGAAAAATAACTAATTAATATATTTTTTTAGTTTTAGTTTAGTTTTAATAACTTTAATTTGCACCTCAGAATGTTACTCAGGCATACAGATTATATAGATGCACAATGGGATAAGCATGATGGGGAAGAAAGATAAGATTACATTAGTGGATGGATAAATATAAGAAACTTCCAGACGGAAGTACAAGCCAAAAAAATGCTGTAATTTGCACTTTATGCAGGAAGGAGTTTGCTTATCACAGGAGCACTTCCACCCTTCGTACCACCTCAATGCGAAAAACGTCGGGGCTAGCGCAGAAGTCGGTAACGTAGCACTTTATCTGTTGGTCTGTTTATTTTTGGCCAGGGACACTTGAGGGAGTTTTTGACTGAAATGGGATTGTTTGATTTTTCTGGTTTTTCATACACAATGTTTGAAATATCAGAGCAGTTGAAGTCAATTTAAACTTTGTCATATAATTTGGTCAAAATTTCCAGTGTTCTGAAAACTGTTTGCTCTATGTTTTCTGCCGTCATCTATTGGTCTGTGTAGTAGATTGATGGGAAAATAAACAAGATTTTGATGTTTAAGCTTATGAATATTGATTCATCAACCAAACTTTAATTTTCTTATTTCTCATGTCAGATATTTAAATGTAATTAAAGGTAATTAGATTAATTCTTTAGTCAAGTCCCACCCCTGTAAATAATGGCATGCCAAACAGGAAATATTTAATGATCTTTGATATATATGGAATAAAACTCGGGATATCTGGAATGAATGTCAATATACACACGTGGTCACACGTGGTCAAACTCACAATGGTCACAGAAATAACTTTAATCTGACAAAAGTAATAATAAATAAAAATTCTATGAAATTTAACTAA
>JAODKE010003988.1:0-13004 GCA_026779605.1 Mormyrus hasselquistii
TGTAATAATTTAAGATGCATAATATCTGGTTATTGAGCGTTGATGACGTCATATGTAAATAATATGCGGCCCGTGAGGCTTAAACTTGGACATAGTGCGGCCCACTGCAAAAAAAGGTTGAGAACCACTGTTATAGAGGTATCGAGCCGACACGGGGAGAATTCTCAACTCGTTACCTGTATAGAAGACACCCGTCCATAGAAGCAATCAGTCTATCCAGATTTCAAACTCTGCACCATGGCCCAGACCAAAGAGCTTTCCAAGGATGCCAGGGACAAGGTTGTGGACCTACAAAAGGCTAGAATTGGCTATGAGACCATCGCCAAGCAGCTGCGTCAGAAGGTGACAACAGTTGGTGTGGTTATTTGCAAATAGAAGAACCGTAAAATAACTGCCAATCTCCCTCGATCTGGATCTCCATGCAGGATCTCACCTCGTGGAGTTTTGATGATAATAGGAACGGTGTGGAACCAGCCCAGAACTACTTGGGAGGAACTTGTCAATGATCTCAAGGCAGCTGGGACCATAGTCACCAAGAAAACGGTTGGTAACACACTATGCCGTGAAGGACTGAAATTCTGCAGCGCCCACAAGGTCCCCCTGCTCAAGGTAGCACATGTACAGACCCGTTTGAAGTTTGCCCCTGAACATCTAAATGATTCAGAGGAGGACTGGGTGAAAGTCTTGTGGTCAGATGAGATCAAAATCGAGCTCAACTCGCTGTGTTTGGAAGAGGATTAACGTTGCCTACTGTATGACAACAAGAAGACTGTCCCCACCGTCAAACACGGAGGAGGAAACATTATGCTTTGGGGGTGTTTTTCTGCCAAGGAGACAGGATAACTGCATCACATCAAAGGGAGGATGGATGGGGCCATGTACCGTAAAATCTTGGATGAGAAGCTCCTTCGTTCAGCCAAGGCACTGATAATGCATTGTGGATGGGTCATCTAGCAAGACGACAACCCTAAGCATACAGCCAAGGCAACAAAGAAGTGGTTGAAGAAGCACATTAAGGTCAGCCTGAAAGCCTTAAATATTTGGAGGAGGTCAGCAAAGAGGAGTGGATGAAGATTTCTGCTGACCTGCAAGCAAACCTGCTGATCAACTACAAGAAACGTCAGACAGCTGTGCTTGCAAACAATGATTATTCCACCAAGTACTAAATCATGTGTTCTAAGGGATCAAATACTTATTTCCCTAGATAAATGACAAATTGGTTTGTAACTGTTACATAATGTTTTTTTTTTGTTGCTTCTTCTGTTAATAATCTTTTACTGTTTAAATAAACATACCAGTGAAATTTAAGACTTGTCATTTCTTTATTAATGGGTCAACTTAAGAATTCAGCAGGGGGTCAAATAATTATTTCCCTCACTGAATGTCATATGGCAAGTGGCCCCTGACGCAGTTGTCAGGGCAGTGCTGAGGCTGTTGTTGCTGAGGCGGATTTCTGCCTTTTAATACTGCTGGACATTATGTACATCCAGGTTAAGCTTCACATCGTTTCCCTTAAAAGCACAATAGCAGAGCTGTCTGCTGCTACTCTACTGGCTACATGGTGGTTTAGCTGCATAGTCAGCAAGAAATGAAACAATATCCTGGCACATGGAAATTATTCGTGTGTGTTTGCGTGTCATTTAGTTGTAATTATATTTGTTAATTTTGTACAATAAGGTGTCATGGTGACTCACTGGCTGTTAGCATTGTGTCAGACTTCCAAGGGTAGAAGCTGGGATGGTGATTACCCCTGGGTGAGTGCACCGTGTGCAAGGCTGGTGTTCTGTACCAGAAATTTCTTTTAAAAGTCTTTTACTTTTGTTTTTCTTTCCCTTTTTAGTGCCACTGAAACACTCCCATATGAGCATTGTGGAAAGAGAGCCTTCCTTCTGCTCTGCCCTGCTGTGTGACTCTGTTAAGGCTATTCTTCCCTAATTTGCTTAGAGGGAGCTCAGTCCCCTGGGCAGGGATTGCAGGGAGCCTGTGCGGTTGCTGCAGGAAATGCGGCCACTGACCAGTTCTATCATTTCATTGGTTGCTTAGCAGTGAAATATCTTATGCTTCACTTGTCATACAAGAGGAAGAATGGAATAGAAACTGAGATCCCGCTAAAGCCCATTTTTCAATTTATTGTTTGGTCCTCTGGTCACAGGCACCGTTTTCATCATGTGTGATGTTCAATCCTGTGATCATTATCTGTTCATAATTCATTTTGTCTCTGTGAACTTTTCTGTACCTGCACTGCACGCACCTCCGCACACGCCCCATCCTGGGCCACCAAATTCTTATGCGCTTCAAGAATTTCCGATAGGCATGTCTGAGTTGCTGAATCTCCTCCAGCATCCCAGCTGTTCTGAGCTGGCTGAGAGGAGGACATGGAGTCACTGAGAGAACAGAGGTGTGTCTTAGTGAGAGCGATTTGACAGACTCTCTACAGGTGGAAATTTTGACCTTGTTGTCATGACTACAGTGAATGCCAGCTGCTGGAATGTACTCCGGTCCTCGTTAATGGTGGGAGGTAGAATGCTAAGGTGCCATTTGTGAGTTATAACTTGTAACTCTGATACATTTGCTTAAGGTTCAAGAACAAAACAGAAATAAGAAATGTCCCCTACCTTGAGCCCTGTGACCCTAGTGTCAGGCTCCAGGCTCCCCGTAGCCATACGAGATACGAGGATGGGTGGATGGATGGATGAATGGATAGATAAATATAGTTCTAATATCAAATATCGTAGAATTTTTTTTTTTTGCAAATGTGACCTATAACATGACCGTGGAGATAACATTGCACACCTCCAGACTCACAATACAGGCATGTCAGAAGGCACTGTCATAAACATACTGAACACGTGTAGGTTGAATGTACACTGAACACGTGTAGGTTGAGCACACACAAAGGTAACAAAGCTACCTGAAGTAGCTACCATCAATGTAAGTGTAACGATACAAATACCACTTACCCATTCTGTGGTGTAGCTTACATACAAATGGTCGGGGTGCTGTTGATATGTAAACCATGAACACTGGCTCCGGTCTCACTGCATGTCACTATCGGTGACAGGAACACTTCTCTCGCGTGGCTTGGCTGTGCCTGTTATACATTGCTAATCAGTCATCGTCAGTCCCGGAAGGCCGGAACCGGATAAATATCCTCGTTCCTTCTGTCCCCTAAGTGCAGCTACTTTCTCTCACTTCTCCCTCAGTTTAATTTCATTCATTTCAATTGACATGACAAGAAATGACTCATGTTTACAAAACTTTAAATATTATGCAAGGCATCTACAGCGAAATGACTTTCTGAAAGTGAATGCAATTTGGAATCAGTGTAAATAATAAGACCTTAGCCAGCAAGGGTCCTTAAGTACAGGGATGCTGTGTGTCCATGTACTCAGCAGGTTGCTGGTTCAAATCCTAGAAGTATATAAAGCACGATCATTGGAAGTCCTTGAATTTAATAGTCAATTTAGCCAGAGTGACATACTGTATAGCACATAATAGAATAGAATGATACATAGTAGTTTGTGAGGCACCTCACGGTGTTTTGTCATAATTTAGTCTTTTAAGGATGATTTTGGGCCTAATCGGGGCTAATCACGGCTGGGGCCTTAATCGTGCATGGTGGTTTTGTACCTTGTGGGTGACATTCTCAGATGCTACAAAGGGCAGCGAAAGATAGGCTGGATCATTATTTCATTGTTTTAAGAAGCAGTTTAATTATGGTATGGCTTTAAGCTTGCAAGGCAGTACAGGAGTCCTGCTGGTCTTATGTGACCTAAAGACCAGTGGCTGCTACTGTGCTTTGTCACTCCATCAACAATCAATAAAACTGTATTATATGTGACTCATAATGGAATATTTTTAGAAGCAGGCTAATTGTTGAGAATCAAATAGATTGGGTTTCTGGAGAAGAACAGATTTCCTTCATTTCATGCTTTCATTGCCTAATCTGGGCATGCGGTTCTCAGGCTGCGATGTTGTGAAATATGATAACAGCAGCTTTAGTCCCAGTGAAGGTCAGAGCCCAGGGACTGGCCATGATTCTCACACACTGCAGCAAAGGAATCCACATTCCCGTCATCTGGCTAAGACACAATTACATTCGTTATCATCTGGGGCCAAACTGTATTGCGTCGGTCTGGATGTGGCCGTGTAACTGTCAGAGGGCCATAGTAACAGAAACCCGACCCTCTGCCTCCCCTCCGCAGGGCGCAGGGTGCACAGCACTGGTGGTCGCTGTGGTGGCCCGGAAGCTGGAGCTGACCAAGGCAGAGAAGCATGTACATAACTTCATGATGGACACCCAACTCACCAAACGGGTAGGAGGGCTGATTGGGAGACCGCGGGTGACTCTGCTCACCTCAGCCGCAGCCTGGCTCCCTGCGCACAACGCCACTTCCTTACTGGGACATTTTGCTACTCTGATTTGTAGGATGATTGCTGCCCCCTAGAATGTCCCCTTTTTTCATAAACATGTGCGGGCGTGAGCCAGAAAACAGTGATCACAATGCATGTCTTTGCTCTCTGATGGTCCATTCAGACATGTTACCCCTTTACATAACCCTGGCTAATCAAGTAAAGTTTGATGCTGTGTTATTTGATCTGATCAGTCAATGGAAAGGCTTTTGCTCCAGAAATGACAGGAAAATTGCCTTTTGCTGCCTGCATTCACTATTCACCAAAACTGAAAAAGAAAAGAGATTTATCTTTTAAAAGGGGAGAAGAATGTGATGAAAGGTTTCATAGTTGTGGGTTTATGTGTCAAAAATGATTTGGTTTACGTTTTATAATCATTTTAAAAAGTCAGGCGACATATGCTGTCTGAGCACCACACAAAAACCGGTATTAAATTAAAATGTGAATTAAAGTTCTGTCAT
The DNA here is from genome assembly GCA_026779605.1 of Mormyrus hasselquistii. Classification (NCBI taxonomy): domain Eukaryota; kingdom Metazoa; phylum Chordata; class Actinopteri; order Osteoglossiformes; family Mormyridae; genus Mormyrus; species Mormyrus hasselquistii. The sequence continues at coordinate 4,875 of JAODKE010003988.1, forward strand.
TTTACAATAAAAAAATGACTTAATTGCAACAAAGAGATGATGATATCTCTAAGTAAAAGGATACTGAACACATTGCTGAACAGGCTGGCATAATTGGATCCTGTAATGTCATCCATGAACCCTCAGTAATGAACGGTACCCCTGTGGTTTGGGTCTGAACTGCATAATCAGCTGGTGATGACCTAGCAGTTGCACAATAGAAGAAATGGGACCATTTTACCACACAGGGTTAAGTTTGCTGGATTAGCATGACTGAACCTACCTGGAGGTCGCCACCCCATCACTCTCTCCTCTCAGCTGTTCATTCTTATTTCCTATTAAACTAGAACGTTTTCACTGGATGGGGGATATGTTCTGGAACCAGAGGGAATTTTCAGAAACAGACAGATATAGGGAGAGGTTCTTAGTATGAATGCAGGAAATATGCTCTAGTGATAGGAACAAAAACCGGTTTTATGAGTCATAGATTTGGGATCAGGGTTTCCTGAAAGGGGGATTGCATTTTTTATGACTGTGATGGGAATAATATGAGTGTGACAGGGCCTGATGACAGATGTGCTTATCTGGGCTGGCTGGCTGTGTCTGTGTGAGACCAGTGACCCCACTCAGCCTTTGCAGCCTGCCTCTGGCACTTGCAGATCAAGAACGCAGCAGCCAATGTGCTCCGGGAGACCTGGCTGATCCACAAACACACACGGTTGGTGAAGAAGATCGACCACGCCAGGGTCCGAAAGCACCAGCGCAAGTTCCTGCAGGCCATTCACCAGTGAGGCCCCTGCCACGCTGCTGCCTAAACCCTCCCCAGCACACACCACCTACTGTGTAGCAGTTCACTCACACAGACATTTTGGATTTTATCCAGGTGGACTTTGGTCCACTGCTGGATTCTACTTTACTCATGCAGACATATTGATCTTATTCCATGTCATACAATAGATCATGTACTGAATGTCTGATTTATTTTGGCAAGGTACTGTATGCTTTAAATGGACTGTTGCTCTCGCGATGCCTTTAACCCCGGGGTGGCCACTCTTTTCCAGAAAGGGGCACTACGTAGGCTATGAAAGTTTTCTCTTGAATTAGATCACTCAATAGAGGACTGTTTGGTTAAGTTCTCACAGCTGGGTTTGAACAGCTGAGCTAAATGTTATTACAAAAACCTGCATACACACTGACCTTTTGCAAATAAGATTCATCCCCTTTTTAACAAATCACAAGTACCTAGTCTGATGAACACTTGTGTAATTAGCTCACTTGTTGCTATCTGTTAGATCCCTGACATCCTGGGTTTGACTTTATAGTACAAGTATTAACAGTGGTGGGCAAAGCTAACTGAAAAGTTAGCTTCGATAACTGCTAATCCGCTAACTCCAAAGTTTGATTTGATAACAATAAACCGATAAACCGCTAAAAAATTTAGCAAAAGCTAGTGATAACTGCTAACCACTGATGTGACAGGTTTTATTATATGAGTTTAGCTTTGGTTTGGTTTTTGGCTCTGAAACCCTTAAAAACACAACTAGAAATCTGAAATTTAAATTTCGTATATCTTAGACATAGAGCTTTCAAAAAAGGAATAGCATGCCAAGATCAAAGGATAATCAGGATTTACACAAATAAATTAACAAATGAAATTAAATCTTAATTTACAGTTAACAAAAATGTGCCTACAATAATGTACGCTGCTGCTGACACTGGTAGGGCTGATTTATACTTCTGTGTTGAGCCTATGCAAGTGACTTACATTGCTGCAAGCATTTACACTTGTGCGCTAGTTCACCATAATTGTGATGAGATGCAATGTGACATGATTTGATTCAACATAATGCGATTCGATGCAAAAGAATATGAAATGCAATTCAATATAGTACAGATAAATTTTATCCTGTGCAAATTGGGTTAATCACACAAAACTTTTATGCTGGTGCACTGATGCAGATCCAAGCCGACCAATCACAGTTGGTGTGGTTTGCATCACCAAGATGTATACTTACATTTCTGGGAAGGTGTGTCAGGCTAGCAGAGGCGGAAAGTCCAGGTCCAGAAAGTACAAATCCAGACCAGGATTTTGTTTCAATCAACCAGTTAAGTATTCTGTGACTGAGACTCTTTATGCTGACCTAGTTGGTTGAAACAAAATCCTGGTCTGGATTTGTACTTTCTGAAGCGAAACTTTCCACCTCTGTAGGCTAGGGTGTAGCTACAGTGTAGAGTATGCAACTACCTATGGTGTCGATTCCATGTAGAAGTATAAATCAGCCTTTAAGTCTGTAACGCAGAGGTACACTACAATGCTTATCTTCTGCTGCGTTGACCAATGACGTCTATGTTTACGCATAGTCAGCGTGCCAGGCAGACTGACCAATGACGTCTATGTTTACGCATAGTCAGCGTGCCAGGCAGACTGACCAATGACGTCTATGTTTACACATAGTCAGCGTGCCAGGCAGACTGTTGCAGAAATGCTCACAACAAACAGGAACAAATATGTATGATTTTATGGTTTACAAACATTTTGACCACTAAACTTTACTCACTTTATCTGCAAAAAAATGTTAGCAGATTTTCAATTATTGGAACTAAATTTAATTAGTTAATTGGTCTGCTGAATGCTTTCAAAGTTAGCAGAAATGCTAATCCACTAACAATAAAATTTGGTTTTGCTAATGAGCAGTTATGTGTGTATTAGCAGAACCCAGTTCACCAGCCAAGCCTGCCTTCCTATTCAGCATGTTTGCAGTCCTGATCCCCACCCATCCCATCGTTACTTTGTCCTCTCAAACTGTTAAAGCACCTTTCTGCAGCGCCTCCCCCTGGTTCTGGGCCGGTGACAAGTTCACTGTCATTCTGCCCAGGCTCCGCAGTGTGAAGATGGAGCAGAGGAAGCTCACGGACCAGGCCAACACGTTGGTGGACCTCTCTAAAGTATGCCATTAATGCTCCACCAGTATATTGCCAATCAACCATAACATTAAATCCACTGACAAGTGAATTGATTAACATTGATTATCCCATTACAATGTCACCTGTCAAGGATGCTATTATATATTAGGCAAGTGAACAATAAGTCTTGAAGTTGATGTGTTGGAGGCAGGAGAAATGAGCAAGCAGAAGGATCTGAGTGACTTTGACAAACTCCATATTATGATGCTGACTTAGAGCATCGTCAAAACAGCAGGTCTTATGAAGTGTTCCCAGTATGCAGTGCTGAGTACCTACGAAAAATGGTGCAAGAAAGGCCGACCAGGGAATTGGCAATGGGGTCACGCGCACGTGGGGAGCGAAGACTGCCTGGGGGATTATTTGGCGCGTAGGTTGACTTGCCTGGTCTGATCCCACAGAAGAGCTACTGTAGCACAAATTGCACAAAAAGTGCTGGCTATGAATGAAATGTGTCAGAACACGCAGTTCATCGCAACTTGCTATGTATGGGGCTGCAACGCTGCAGACTGGTCAGAGTGATGAAAGCGCCTACAATGGGCATGTGAGCATCGGGATTAGACCGTGTCGGTGGCCAGGTGCATGTCATCTACCTGGGGAAGAGATGGTACCAGGAAGAAGGCGAGTCGGTGGAGGCATTGTAATGCTCTGGGGAATGTTCTGATGGGAAACCTTGGGTCCTGGCCTGCATGTAGATGTCACTTTGTTCTATGCTACGTACCTAAACATTATTGCAGCCCAAGTACATGCCGTCATGGCAACGGGATTCCCTGAAGGCAGTGACCTCTTTCGGTAGGATAATGTGCCCTGTCATACTGCAAAAATTGTTCCGGAACGGTTTCAGGAACATAGAATGGAGCTCAAGGTGTTGATTTGGTCTCCAAATCCTCCAGATCTTAATCTTATCGAACATCTGTTGGATTATGCCGGACAAACAAGTCTGATACACGGAGGCCTAAACTCACAATTTACTGGACTTAAACAATCTGGTGCCAGATACCACAGGGCACCTTCAGTGGTCTTGAGGAGTCCATGCCTCGATGGGTCATGGGGTGTTATGGCAGCATGAGGGAGACTAACACAGTGTTAGGCAGATGGTTTTAATGTTGTGGCTGATTATAATTTCACTCACTGTATATGCTTCTGTACACCGTGATGTGACGATAAATCAGATTCTACCTTTTACACTCAAATGAGGCTTTATGACACTGAAAGTGACTGCTAACACAATGCTGACTAGGACTTCATAATTGATCGTTTCTGAATTTCAATTTAAACCCATATGCGATCTCATTCTTACAAGACGTGGATTCTGCTACTTTCTCCTAAGCAAAAGAGATCTGTTGTATCAAACCAAGTGCTCCCTTTTTCAGCCCTAAGCTGCATCAGTAAATGACTGGGCCGCATTATATCACGTGACAGGAAGGAGGAGAGGGGGCAGGAAAAGCAGGTGTTATAGTAAAGAGCAGGCTAGGTTTAGGTTTAGGTTTAGGTTTAACATTTATGTTTAACTTCTAATTGGAAATTAACAGAATGAAATTACATAATTTATGTAAGATAGATCTGCTGGTCAGGTTTAATAATGAATTATATGCATATCTCGAACTAAATTTGAAACATCTTATTGAGCATTACTGGGTAATTGTGGTCAAAGTCACTTTCCATCCTTGGTATAGAATCCAATCCAGTGATGCATGGAAACCAGTCAAGTTTCAGAAAGGGACTTATTTTGCCACCCTGGTTGTTGGTTGTTGTGATACTCTGTCACTCTGCACGCCTGATGCACACTCCCCCTGTACAGTAACACGCCATACACCCCCTCTCCACTGCAGATGCAGAGCGTGATGTACGAGCTCATGTCGGAGCTGAGTGAGCGCAGTGAGGACCTGGAGAGGCAGATGCTGGGTCTGGAGCGGCGTGTGGAGCAGCTGACGGCGGGTTTCAGTGCTCTGCCTGCCCACCTGTCAGCCACGCTCTCCGCCCAGCACAGTGCTCTACTGCAACGGCTGCAGGAAAGGACCGGGGTTGGGCCCCATAGCCAGAGCAGCCCCAACACCAGTTCCTCCAGCTGCTGACAGGCTCTGAGGGACTGTGGGCAGGCCCCACAGCCTGGAAAATCCCACCGCCACCTTCTCCAGCTGCTGAAGGCAAAAGGCTTGGAGAGGAGCGGTTTATTGTGTGATGAGTGTTCCTCCAGCTCTTGGTAACCACACTGAGAGAATCTCTGGGTGGGCCACAGAGCTTGGGAAGCCCCAACAAAAGGCTCTGCGGTTTTCAGATGGCAAAAGACACTGTAGACTTGAGGGCAGGCAGGATCCACATAAGATCATAGAGATGCTGGCACATGGAATGAAAGAAGCTGTGGGACCGACCACAGTCCCAGAACTGACCCTGCCATATATAGCCAAAAGGGTGGAGCTAAGGGGAAGGCATGGTAACGCCCCCAAGAAAAGATTGGGGCAGGGGCCGAGAAGAATGCCAACCCCAATACCAGCAGTAACTGACAGGCTGAGAGTGACCTGGGGCCAGGGTTAGGGAGCCATACTGAGGGGGTTTTTTGAGGCAGTATACTTTTCTTTTTTCAGCCAGGAAAACTGTAGTTATGGACAGTGAAAAAAAATCCTGTTTTTGAATCAAATTTTCAAAGCTTTTCTCTTCCCACACTGTGATATTTCACTTATGAATAGCTTTCACTGATCACGTGGAGAGTCCAGGATAACCAGCAGCTTATTGACAGTAGGTTCAGTCCAAAGAGCATCCAGGCTCTTCTCTGCATATTGTCCATAATCTCCATATTTCCAATTTCTGTTGGCAGCAGCAAGTTCAACCTGCAGATACAGTTTCACTTCCATATCCTACTCATATTCTCCTACCTTATTTTGATATGTTTTTTATGTCATCATCTAGTGTTCCACAAATTGTGTGGTTAGCCTGCTATAAAGAGAACTGATATAATCCCTAAAAATAAACATTTTAGCTTCATGGTATTTTAGATGTTTTAAATTAACTATATTAGCTGCTTCCCTCAAGTAAAAAAGCACTGTGAGAGGATACTATATTACCATATGTAAGTACTTTAAGGGGTAAAATGTGTTTGGTATATGGGCAGTTTGACAGCAAATGGGCGTTAGACTGCTGTCCAAGAAAATGGGTTTTAGAACCTACAGGGGGAAATTCAATTTAAGTTCTGTGACAGGACATTGATATTAGGACCCACAAAAGGAAAATAATTTTACAGTTCAGTCCTGGAAATGTATTATAAACAACTGCAGTGTTTATAGGCTGTTGCTAATATGGCAGTAAGAGGCAATCAGATGACTAAGGGTGATGCCCAGCACAGTGTGGAGAGCAAAGACAGCCCTAAATGTCTCAGTTTCCAAAAAGGGGTGCACTGCTATAAAGAGGAACAGAAAGTAGGCGGGATTAGAAGACGACTTTAGCGAGGTGGGAAGAGAGTAATGAGGCAGCAGGCGAGGCTGAGAGGGAAGCCCATGCAGTTTAAGGCCAAGAGAAATCCAGGCAATTCAAGCTCATAAGCTAGCGGCCCCAATCTGAAGCATCCAGCATTGTTTTGCTGACAGAGAGAGAGTGAATCTTCTGCACCTCCATGGCCACCGGACGTGGTCCTGCTGTTCTGCACGCCAGCCAGTTTCTAGATGATCCTCCTGGTAGTAATGAGGCACTGGGGAGTCCACAGTGGAATGTTTGCAGCCAAACTAAGGAGGAAAATCAAGGGACAAATTCTGGTAAATGGGGAAAAACAGCTTAAATTCTACTGCTTTCAATCAGGTATGAATGACACTTGTGTATGTTTCATAATGGCCGTTTGGTTAATCGTAAAGAACCCTTTAACATGATTGTACAAACTAGACAATGCTGGAGTTCTGTGGTGGGAATACATACACAGTAAGGTCTTAAACTGTAACGGCAGAAAAACAGTTTATTTAACACTTTATTCTCCAATGAGATCCAAGTGTATGTGTACTTCCCACTGCCGCAATGCAAACTAAAATACACGACCTTCCTGTCTTCTCCCTAAATGCCAGTGCAAACACAAAGCAGGGTTAATACATTACAACCCAAGTCTCTGACAAATAAAATCACACAGAGATCTGAGTCCTCAGTGGTCTCATTTATCACCAAAAATCAACTGACTGTTCAAACAGCTACTGAGAGAATCATAAAATGAGGTGTAAGTTTTTTTTTTTTCCCTGTAGTTGTACTGCCTTTGTTGACAGATGGAAATTCTATATAAGAAGAACAGAGAACTACTTAAAAAAAGACTCAGCGTTCTTAGATGCAAACGCACTCACAAAGAATATGATTATGAACAGTAGTTCCGTTTACCATTAGTATGCCACAATATTTATATTTGTAATTATGAATGTATGAATAAATTGAAATATATATTAATAATAACATTATAAAGCTAAATTATTATTATAGGGCAGGTAAAGTTGAATGTTGGATTTATTTTTCAATTGTATTTTAGCAAAGCTGAATAAAGTATATGGTGTTTAACATGTGTTTTCATTGTATTCTATGTGCTTTACCTGTTTAAGCTTTGACCCATAACCTCAGGGGCTGACTTTAGGTAGCTTATCTAAATTGTGAAAATTAGTCATAGAAGTTCAGTAGTCATCATGCTACAATGGATACTGCATATTTCTGCATTATTTGGAAATAGCCGAATAATTTTTTTTTCTCATTATTTTCAAAAGGAAAAATACTGACTACCATGAATTCAGCTGGCAAAATCAAAATGTATTTTTCAGCCCAATAAAAATGCTTAACTGGAATTGATTATGAAAACACATAACATGCCGTGTTAGTGAGACACCAGCTTTCATTTGGCATTATTGTTGTTCTATAATCTGATATTTTTTCTTCTCTCAGTTCTGTAGTTCAGTGAGTTTCCACCAGGTCCCAGACAGGGACTTAAACTGACATTATTTCCTTACTACTTTTAAACAGGAAAGACTAAAGCATTTTATATACAAGAAAATATCTGGGGGCTTAAATTAAACCAATGATTATATTCAACCACTATTAAGTCTGAGAAAAAAAAACATATTTGTTTGTCAGATTACCAAGATAAAAATACCAAGATCTATGTACCGTATTTTCCGGCGTATAAGACGACTTTTCACACCATAAATTTCTGCTCTTAAGTGGGGGGGTCGTCTTATA
>JAODKE010003989.1:9458-37012 GCA_026779605.1 Mormyrus hasselquistii
TTCTATGAAGACATTATGAAGGTGCCATTAATGTAAAGCATTATGAAATTTGCCAAACACACACACACACACACACATCTCCCATAATTAAGAACACTGAGTACTGTCCTGAACCATACCTTTCCACAGGCTTCTCTGGTTCATCTACTTTCAGAATGGATCCTGAGTGAGAGACAGCAGGAACACTGGGAAGGCCACTGTCAAAAAAGTCTGGGCAGTACATGTATGTAAAACAAACAAAAAAAAACACCAATTACCTCAGAGTTATGATTTTTTTTTCGCTAAACTTCTTATAATTTTTCCAAGTGAAGGGTTGTCTGTTCTACTGCATAGTACAGGGTTCCCCCAGTTCTGGCAGAATAAATTTCCATGACTTTTCCGAAACTTTTCCAGTACTATAAGAGAATTTTCCAAAACCCACAAGTTTGTAAACTAAAGTAGATCACACAGTATTTGTATAAGGTAGTTAACTATTGACTTCCACTCATACATTTCCGTTAGTGCATTGCAGAACGAAGCGGGAAACAATAATGAACAAGGCTAGTTTCCAAAACTTTTCCTCGCTATCCAAGAATTCCAAACCTTATCCAGGGCCTGAAAAAATTACTTCAAAATTCCAACACTTTTCCAGGCTTTCCATGACCGCGGGTACCCTGATAGTACTGTATAAGTGATTGGTTCATCCATGCAATACAAAGCAACGTTATGTATCAGAACTTTAAATGACTGTCCTATACAAATTACCTGCTGGTAGTCCAGGTGTGATGGATGGAGGTAAGATAGCAATGTTCTGCTTTGTTTGCTCTTCATCACCACTAGCATCATCGTCATCATAGTTCCCAGCTAGTAACCCAAGCCCTGATGGTTTTTTAGAGCCTGCAGTATTCTGTCCCAGTCCTCCATCAAAAAAGTCTGCAGGAATCCTAGAAAATGGCGGCAGAAAATGCACATGCACACAAATACCTGATTCAGAGCAACCATATTACACCCAGGACATTCACAGAAACCTAGTTCAGGTTGTACCACTCATTACAAAAATTCACAATTCACATTAGGTGGGACACAACGTAATAATTCAAATGCAAAGGTCTACTTATTGGGCAAATGAATGATGCCAAGTTAAATGTTGGGGATACATCCCACCCACTTCCTGTGAAAAACAGTTAAATACAAGATAAATCAAATACATGCACATAATGTCTTCAAAACTCACCCTGATGTAGATGATGAACCCTCTGCTTTACCTGTAAGATAACTGTGTAAATCAAATGTGCTCTACTAAACATTAATTTTAATTTTTGGCAAGAACTGCTGTGAAACTCTATTTGATAAATAGATAAAAATGTGATAAAAAATGCTGAATATATTCCTATTTCTCAGCATAAACACAGAATGGTCAAAATCCTTCTTTGGAGAATGTGTTCATTCATTAACCAATCATAAATAAAGGATAAATCTCTTTAGGAAATATGCAAATCCAAATCCATGGCACAAATAGGTTACCTTTTTTTGCTGCAGGCTGTTGGGAGTCTGGTGTCTTTCGTTTCAGCACAGAAGATGTAGGATTCTGACTAACTGAAGCAACAATTTGACCTTGTTTTGTTCCTTTCAGTTCAGCCACTTTCTGTAGTAAAACAGACCCAAAGGTAACTGTGAGAACACTGTATAACAAACACCTTACTAGCAGATTAAATACAACAAATGGCACAAATGTGCTAGTAAACAAACTATCCACTAGCCACACTGCTACACAGTTTGGGTTCTTTTGCACAGGCATAAGCCAGTGCATTTCAGATTTCCCTTTGCAACAGGCATTTGACACAGAGCTACCACATATTTTGATATCAAACAAACCTCTTTGTGTGGTTTTCCCAGGACGTGAGTTTGCCATAATATTTCAGACTTAACAGGAATATTGCAGAGCACACAGCTCAGGTGCCCAAGGCTGTTGTACGTGAGCGACGGATGTTAAGGTCAATAAAAGTAAAATCCGGAGCCACTTGTTTAAAGACCATTAATAGAAAACATTAATAGAGCAATGTAGTTGATCTAAGACATCGGTCATAATTCTATCTTTCGTATGTCTTATCCAGCACAGGGCATGAAGCAAGGAACTCCTAGAAAGAGATACCGGCCCACACCGGGACACACTATGGGGAATTAAAGCATGAAACACTAAATCGAAAAGAGCCAACAGGGAAAAAAAGACATATCTGACATGGCGACTAGAAAAAATACGCGAGCTACCGCCAGGGCGCATGATAAAAATATAAGGATATTTTGCAAAGGGTGATTCGATACGTTTCTTCTTGCCGGTTGTTTCTTTCTGTTTCTCTTTCATGAGCCGCCGCAGCTCCTCTTGACTAACCGATTTCTTTCCCTTGTCATTTCGTGAGGACGCCATTATTCCGGATGTAAACAGGAGTTTAGTTCCGGTGTAGAAGTCAAGCCTCGAAACTGAACTTTTATTTTGATACAACAAGCTGAAATATTAACCGGAAGTCTCCCCTTTATTTTTGCCAGCTTTACACTACTCCGACAAGTGTTGTAACGCCACTGCTGGTGGATTGTATGAACTGCTCTCATGCGCCTTATTTTCTAGGTGTATCAGATACAAACAAAAGTTTTACATACTAATCGGTTAAATATCCACGACCCAAATCTCTCACTTCCTACCTTCGTACATATAGCTTCGTGAAAGACGTATTTGTTAAGGTTTTGGTTAGCTAAAAATGATTTAACTGCTATCTAAACGTCTAATAATTTAAACATATATTAAGATATCAAAGATGGCACACTGGTCTTACACCTCCAGCGGTGTTTAGATTACTGCTCCGGGCTCTGTATGTTTAGCTTTTGCGTGTTCTCCCCAAGCTTACTCGGGTTTTCTGCGTAAAAATGTATTGTCAATACGTACCAAAATACCTTTATTTGGCGACAGATGGTGGTATTGTGATATTTTCAGCTTAAAATATTGTTGGACAGTTTTCGTTTCCAACAATGAATTGAAATAATCGTTTTTATATTAAAAAGCATCCTTCAGACTTTTAAGTTTTGAATATTTTATCAGTTAGGCCTTTTTTAATTTTTGCCGAAGGACTTTTATTAATTTGATTTTTAGGAGCAATATAATAACAAGTTGGACACAGTGGTTAGCGGTTGCACGCCTCCATGGTTGGGGATTTTTTTTTTCTATTTTATTTTTATTATCTATATATATCATGGTTGTGGATTTGATCCCTTTCCTGGGTCTTTGTGTATTTGGACTTTGTATGGTCTTTTCATGCCCCTTGTGTGTGTGTGTGTTTGTGTGTGTAGTCATGAATATATTACATTTTTACGTATAGTTAAGGTTATTGTTGGAATTGTTGGGTTATGCCCATAGAAATGAATGGATAATCCTCATAAAGATAAGATGAATAAACACATGTGTGCGTGTTCCATGTAATTGACTTGGCATTATGGTTTGTATGTCTGATTAGACAGCAACGGTCTCATTGTCTTAGCGCAAAACTCCAGGATAATATTTTAAGCATGGTGATTTTATGCATTTCGTCTTTCTGGTCATCTTGTCTGAGTAGCTTACACTCCCTGGGAGAGACTCCAAGCAATGCTACATTAGATAAGTGGTTCTGTAAATTGGAAAGGGGGAATATTTTACATTCTTGGCCAAAGGCTGCAACCATTGATTGAATGGTTGACTAGATAGCATTTTCCAGAAAGGAACAAAATGGAATATATGCAATTAATACAAAGGTGAGCTGTTGCAGACATTAAAATATATTGTATATATTCAGCAAGAAGGTACACTTAATTTTGCACTATAGAATTTTAGATGCCTACTTCACGTGTCGTTTTCAATTAATCATTGTCACAGGTTCACTTATGGCTCCAAGTGAAAAGTGATGCACCATTTTAGGGTCAAGACATTGCAAAATGTGTAGCAACCCATGTATAATCACCATATCAGTATGATGATAAGTAGAAACCAAACATACAGAGGTGGTCAGTTCAGGTCCAGAAAGTAAAAATCCAGACTAAGACTTTGTTTCAACCATCTAGTTTAGAACTCGGTTACTGCGACTCTTTATGCTCACCTGGTTAGTTGAAACAAAATCATGGTCTGGAAGTACATTCTGAACCTGAACTACTCACCTCTCCAGAGAAATCTTCTAAAGTTCTAAAGATATTCTACTGTTATTGTCCTAGCTCTTCAAGGTAAATACACACATGCTTATTTTCTTTAGAACTGTATACCAATAGCCTTACCTTTTCTTTATATCTTAAGTACCTATATGATGTTTGATGGCCTGAGTCGGGTCTTTGGTCTTTCCATGTTCACGGTGGTCTTGGACAGCCTAAGTCTGTGTCTTTGCACACTGTCCCTGAGCTCTGAATATCGTCAATAGGCTGCATCTTTGTGATGAAGACCAATACTCTGTTGAAAATCATTATTCATTAAACCCATTCATGCATGGTGTACACATTCGCAGACAGCTGATTTAAGGCTATTTTAGGTAAATGTAAAACCCTGGTACTCACTGGGTTTGTGGAAAAGCTCAGTCAGGGACACTTAGGTCTTACCTATGCTTGCATGAAAAACAAAATCAGTGCTGCCTGTAAGACCCAGCATGGTAGGAAAACACTGGCCAAGAAGTGGCCTCACCAGGAATACTGTCAGGTGTTGTTATGAACCGTGCCAAAGAAAGATGGTCATAAATGAGCATGACATGCTAAGAAACACATTGGAAGTCTTTTTAATCAGTTGTGCTTTATTGACTCTCGGCCTGATGTGGTTTGCTTTGCACATGTGATCAGATTGTCAGTTCCTCACATTCTGTTCATTGCATTTCTGGTTCTGAGATTGGATGTTTGGAACATAACACAGAGGGTAGTGCATGATATAATCACGTCAATAAAGCATATGGAAAAACCGAAAACTACATCATTGAGAGTGACAGATTTTAATGGACATGGCACAATGAACCTCTATAATCATCCTCTTAAGGTCTAGGGTATTATAGACAGTCTGCTTTGTAATTGATTATTTATTATTATTCTAATTGGTGTAATTGCCACAAAGGAAAAGTAATCCATATTTATATAAAAATGCATGAAAATTCAATTGTCAGAAGCAAACATTGAAATCCGCTCTGCCTAAACCTGTGAGAATGTATTCTGCATTGTGCATGATGGGACCCATGATGTGCAGCTTAGGAATAGTAGGTTCATACCTTCCTTTGGCCTTTTCAGTGATGCCGTTTTTAGAAATATGCCATGGGAGCCTGAGATGATGCGGAATAGCCCCCGGGAGTCACGGGCTTTCTTTCTTCAAATGTATTTGTGATCATCGCATGTGTAACTATCAGTTCATAGTTTTAAGTTATATATATAACATAAATTCTTATATGAAATGTAGAGTTTTTATGAAGTGGTCATCGAGTCAGAATCTGCGAAAGTGAAACCTCATTCTCTGCTATCTGAATGTTTGCTGATAATCTGCTGTGTGCATGTTCTGTGCATTATCCATATGCACTCTGCCTCTGTCTTATTGATCATCCTTTACCTTCATTTTTCATTTGATTCTCATTGTGAATGCAGGAGCCGTATTGATCCACTGCCATGCATAGGCCAGGCATACAAATTCCTAGGCATTTGTGATTCCTTAAAACTATTTTAATAATAATGGTGAGGTCATGCTATAAAACATTTTTACTTAAGTTCTTTTGAAAAACATTTTTAGCTAGAAAGGGATGTGTCTATGTCCATAAAAAAGTATCTGCTGAAATATTTATGAAGAAAAATTAAAAATGGATAAGTTGTTCCTTCTCTAATGATGAGAAGTCATGGCAGTACAGTATATTGCCAGATCACTCTGGCATACCGTAGCAAACAAAAATACATGATATGGGGATTTGGCAGTTAATAACATTTTGGGTTGATAGGGTTTCCTTTTTAGGGTGACAGGGATTGGGTAGATAGGGGATTGATATAACACTGAAGTAAACATGAAGAATGAAGACCCTGTTTTGCCAGGAAGGGGGTGCTGCAACTTGGGTGTTATACTGAATCAAAAGCAATGAGGTATCGGGAAACCAGAGCACATCGTACCTGGCATACACACGTGAGGCATAATTATGGAGGACATCCTGGACAGGTCAAACTGAGGTCACTAGCCCATCCGTCACGCTCACCAGTTTCTTGTTCCCTATCCTTATATAAGACAGAACCTTCTTTTCTCTCCCTGCTGGATACATGCAGACCCTGATTTTGTTCTTTTGTACCTGCCTGCCCCCCACCACCAACCTGCTTGCACTGAAATGACTCTTTTGCTTTCCTTGCTCCTCACAACTTATTTTATATTGTGCCCCCTCCCAGCCCCATATGCCCCTACGCCTTACATTCTAATGCCGCATCATTCTAGCTGCTGCCCTGCATGGCGGAAGTTTTCCAACCTATAATCTATCCCTGAAACAAGGACAGATGCAGTGAATTACCTGCAGCAATCATGGTAACCAGTCATTACCTGGGGAGGCAAACAAAAGAATCAAACTTCTGTATTGCTTTTGGAGTTTTGGTGACCTGGCTTGTAAATGATGATAGCATTACCTGCACAACCAGTAAGAGCTTTGATTGGAGTATCTGTAATTTTTAATTTCCTGAAGTTGACCTCATTGTGTTAATAAATAGATACAGATAACAAATTTGGTAATTTTTCACTAACTTTGATCCCTCAGTTTAAAATTAAAGCTTGATGTCAGTCACTCTGGATCCTAATGAGCCTGTGGTTGCAGGTTGTTCTACCTTTACATTCAAAAATATTGATTCACTAATTATTAAAGACTCTTATGCTGGTGTGTTGCTGAATGCCAAAAGATTTCAGAAGAATACTGAATAGAGACTATGGGTTTCCTGCATTTGCACTTCCAATGAAGCCTGACAAATTCACCATCTTCTGGTGATGACTCCATCAGAGCTGATGATAAAGATTAAATGGGACATATGGATTGGCAAGTAAGACTAAAAGTTGTATCTTTGATTTGCTTGTGTTCTCAGATTTGTTCTTCCAGCTCTATGATCATTTCCAGCAAGGTGTTAGTTTTTCACCTATTAGAAGTTAGATCTGAAGATCACAGTCCTATTGAATCTTGTCAAGAAAAGGACCAGGCTAAAGATAGACCAAGGAATGTCACATCTGTTTTAGGTTTGTAATTTGTTTTTATTCTGATTGTTCTTATTCGTTGTGTAATTCTGTGTGGTGTCCTTGTGTGCTTTGAAAGGCGCCTTTAAATAAAATGCATTATTATTATTATTATTATTATTATTATTATTATGATGCAGGTTCCTTCAAAAATCCAACCGCGTCTGGAAGCCAGCTTCACAGTCACTTGCGTTTCACTCATATGTCTGTGACTTTTCATAAACTCCTGGTGCTCGCTTAAGTTCAATGTTTCTATGTTAACAGGACAAAGATTGGCCTCTGTACTTCTGCCGGAGCACCTGCCCCCGTTTCGAAACGGCCCCATTTTGGATAAGAGACTGAACTTATAAGTACAGCTGTAACAAAAGGTATTCAGCTTCATGATCCAAAGCAGCAAACTATAGCACATCTCATCCGAGCACTCATCCATCTATCAGATTTGTATCGCTCGCATTGTCTTGTTTTGTATTAGTAATAAAACGGCACATTAATGGGGTGGTGCGTAACCTTAAGGGTTGAGGTTCAGAGTTCTTGTCCAAAAGGTGATGGTATCAGTGTTGGGGCCTTAAGTGGAGTCCACAATCATGACTGTTACTAAGGTGGTGGATGCCGTAACAGATCTTATGACAAGCTTTTGCTGATATATACATGTGTCGCTCTAATGGAGAAAAAGAGGGAACACGTGAAGGCAGCCTATTTCCGCATAGAGATGAATAAAGTACAACCAGTATGACGGTCGTACTTTATTATTATACTTTATTATACTGTGAACCCTTTCTGGCGCCCAGCAGTGGCGTTTCACAGAGGCACCCTATTTGTGTCACACCAGAATAAAACATAAAATAAATTATGTACAGTTTCAGGATAACATAATGTTACCTCAAAAGAATTTTTCTCTCTCCATGAACCTTAAAAATGAAATATCTTTTAATAACTGGAATCATTTAATGGAATGATTTTAACAGTTTAAAATTAGTGTGAATAATTTTATCATAAGTAATGTGTTGTCATGAAACTGACCTCAGCACTGTTTTCCCTCAAAATGACTTATCAAAACAGTCTCTATTAAATTAGTCAATTAAATGCCCTGAGATTCTATTTTCATTTACTGGGTTTGC
Organism: Mormyrus hasselquistii; assembly: GCA_026779605.1. Taxonomy (NCBI): domain Eukaryota; kingdom Metazoa; phylum Chordata; class Actinopteri; order Osteoglossiformes; family Mormyridae; genus Mormyrus; species Mormyrus hasselquistii. The sequence goes on from JAODKE010003989.1 coordinate 17,778, forward strand.
AGGAAATTAAGGCCAAGATAGAAAGCAATAATTAGAGGATTTAAATTAGAAACAGCTCCTGGAAGCTGCTGTTTCGTAGTGACTTGACGTGGTACTCAAGGTTAGCAGGAGATTACCTTAACGTGTTTTGGAGTATTGATGACAAAGAGAGATTCAAAAATATGGTTATAATACAAGAGTGTGACAATATACTATAAGATATAAATCACCCATTTATTTCCTTCATGCATTCACAAGTCAAATTGCTTATAGAAATAGAGGCAAAGGTAAAACATGCATAAAAATTCGTATAATAATCAAAAACTGTTAAGGGGATCCAGCCAGGATCTCAGGGCTGAGGTGCAGTCTGAAGAGGTGGTTCTAGACGCTTTTTTGAGGTGCAGTCTGAAGATGTGGTTCTAGACGCTTTTTTGAGGTGAAGGCTGATGGGATTCTGCAGTCCTGAGGCTTAGCTTGATCCACCACACACACGCCAAAGTAGAAAACAAAATCAACAACATACAGCTACAACACAAGAGTGCTTGTGTAGGTGTTTGTATTATCATGTTTATGTATTTTGCTTATATGGTATATTTTTACAATTTCCCAAAGGTAATTATCGTACAACAACTGCTTCTTTTCCTCACAATTAGCAATAATCCCATCTTTTTGCCTGTTCTTTATCTCTCAGGTCTTCTTTTCCCATCTTCCAGTCCAGCTCCTCTCATTTTTATGTTCCCCATACAAATTGAATACTGTACACTGTAAGGTTCTTTATAAGGAAATGAGATGCTCTGGTACACTTATTTTCCTGATAACTTTTCATTTCTTAATATGGTCAACACAAATAAAGAATTTATTTTAATCAATAAACCACATGTTGATTTTGATTTGGTATTCCTTAGTTTATCCATTATGCTTCAATGACATTGGCTTCTTCAGCCTTCCCAGAATTCATCAGGTACATCGGCTCATCCTGTACATTCTTTTGAAGTTGGTAGCTTATCTATCTGGAATGATTTTTAGCACAAAATTATTGGCAAATGAGAGAAATTACATAATAGTTTCACTCCTTTGGAACTGGAAGACAAACTGGTCTTTTCCAATCTGCAGGCAGCTCAGCTGTTCTCCAAATTTGGCCTTCACTTTGATTCTTCAGTTTCTTTATGTCCAGTGGGATGGTATTTTTCTTTGTGGTCTTCCTATCTTGCAGTGATATCAAGGCTATCCTGACTTCCTCTTTAATTTTTAATGAAGTATATCTTAGTTACTCATAATTCTGTTGTAGATCTCCTCTGTGTGTTCCTTCCATATGTGCTTGATTTTTTTTGTTAGTAATTATTTTCTTATTGGTGTCATTAAACATACCCATTTGAAGCTGGAACTTTGTTTTAATCTTGTGTATCTACTGAAGTTTGTTTATCCATGTTTGTTTATTCAGTGACTTTACAGATGCTGTTTTAATATTGGTATTTTCCAACAGTAACCACTAGGAGTTACTATCAATTTCTTACTATCATCAGATCCAGTCCAGATTCCACTTTGGAAAGTAAAGGTCCCAAACCCAGATACTTTCAGTCAGCGCTGATCGCCACCTACTGTAAATCAGTCAACCTTCAGTCAGTTTAAATATACTCTGACTATTGCTTCTAGCTAAGTTTCATCTTGGGTTAGTGATGTTAGGTAAGCTTGTTATACTAATGTTTTAGTCTTAGTTGTCTTGGATCTCAGTTTCTTGATTGCAGTCTTAATTTGTTCTTTTTGTTCTGTTTCTGAACTAGCTTAATGGATTTTGTTTGCAATCCACCAAATCCCATCCTTGTCACATGAATCCCAAGGTTCCCCCTTGTCTGGGGACCTTGCAGTCAGCGAACCTGGTCTATTTGGCACTGAAAACTCAGCTGACAAGGACGAAATCACTGAAACCACACTTTGTCTGTTTTTGGTTTGTGCATCTTTTTAGTAAAGTTTGTGTTTTTATGGTCTCAGTCCAGAGGAAGATGTCATGAGAAAAGACTGAGCCTTCAGTAAGGATTCAGCCAAATTTAAGGATTTTCAAAGAACTGTCTCCAAACAAAGCCTATTGCTCGTTGTACTTCATTATGTTCTAAACTTGTGCCCCTATCGAGAAGGCTGTGGGTTGAAGTCCTGTGCTGGGCAGAGTAATCAAACGATGAGCAAGACACTTAACCCCAATTTTTCAAGGGATGCTGGCTGACCCCCTGCTCTTTGATTCTGGTTTATATGTTGCTAAGGACAAAAGTGTCTGCTAAATGAGTAGCTGCAGCTAATCTATAATTCCATTACCAAAGTCATTACCTATGAGTTTGACAACACTGCTTTAATAGTAGGAGGGAGTGAAATCTACTGCAGCCTTGGGCCATGATATAACCTCATCCACTCATATGTTCATAGGATACACGTATGATAGTCAACTAGATTTGTGTTGAGTGTTTTTTGTTGCTGTGGTACCTTGTCCTTTATAGCTAGGCTAACTAGGACAGCTGACTACTGATATACCAGCCTCCACGGTCCAGCCATGGACTAATGGAAACATTCAAGGTCTGATGCAGGCTAGCACTGTTGAGTGTCACTCTAGAGGCACCCTGCTTTAAAAAATGTAGTTATGATCTCTAGAAACCAATAAAACTGGTGAAAATAGAATACCAGAGAAACAAGAGTTATGGTGTCCCAGCACTGAAGATACACATGAAACGTGGCATTAAGAACCTTGCTGACTTGTCCTGTTCTGATCTTGCAAGCAAAAGTCCTCCCATGCCAGCCTGAGTCTCACCCAGCAACGGTGCCTTTTGCTGCTGTTTGTATGGACATTTTTAATTTCTCCATGAGGGAGTTTACAGTTGCCATCTGATTGAAAAACACTCCAATCATTCTGATTCTAATGAAACACAAAATGGACAAACTATCCCACTCTAGCTCCAATGGACAATAAATAATGACTTTTATAATATAAAAGTTATATTCTTGTAAACTATAGTTCAGCATTTAGCACGGTCACCCCTTTGTGGCTCATTAATATGTTACTGGACTATACTTCCATATGCAACTGGTTTCTGGTCTTCCTCACTGGCAAATGCCAATATGTGTGGGTGAGAAACAAAAACTGCTGCACCTTGATCCATAGCACAGGCACCTTACCGAGTGACACCGAGCTCTCGCTGTACCCCCTGTTCACATATGGCTGTGTGGATAGTCACGGTTACAGTTCTGTCAAGTTAGGTGGTGATCACTATTACAATCATTAACAAAAATAAGTCCACCTATCCCACAGGGGTACCAGTCCACATCAGCCAATGAAATGATTACAAACAAACCCTTTTTTCCAAAACGTAACATTTTTTTTTGGAATTTATTTCTCAATATGGGACAATCCTCCAAAATAAGGGATAGGTCCTGCAACTAGAGATCTGCACATTTTGACCTGCCCCTGTGCAACAGATTTTATAGTGGGGATCTCCCCAGGTGACAAGAGGGGAACCACTTATGTGTTAAACTAGTGAAATCCAAGCTCCAATTCTCTTTTGTCTCACTTCTCCTGTATATGCGTCAAACTAATTTACATATTTATAAGTTTGCCAATATCAGAGAATAATCTGTGCAGCAGAACGCTGCTGCAGGTCAGCTCTCTCTTCACTGCAGGACATTTACACCAGGAGATGTAGCTCCAGAGCTGTAAAAGGATTGTAAAAGATTTGTCTCACCCCGGTAATGAACTGTTTCAGCCTCTGCAACCAGGCAGGAGGTTCTGCACCATTATGGCCAAGACAGAAAGACTCCTCAGTCAGGACACGCCCCCCTTTCTTTACAGCATAGTATTATAGTATATTATTATAGTATTTTATATATAATAGTATATTATTATAGTATTATATTCAAAGATTTTTATTTAATCTTATTTTTATTTTTTTTTAATATCCCTTACAACTGTATTCTTTCTTATTCCTTTTAATGTTGCACAGTCAAAATAGCGGTTCAAGATAAATTTCACTGCATGTTGTACCTGTATAATGAAGCTGAATCTATAGAATGTTTTTCCCAACTACAGTCTGCTTGCATTATTATACTCACCTAGGGCAACCCTTAATCTGTTGTGTGGAGAAAGGTGATATGGCAGCCATTTGAGAAGATGAAATATTTGTTAACCTGAATCTAGACAGGTTATTTCTGAAGGTAGATGCCTCAGAAAGGGGAGTAAGTGCAATGCTACGTGGAGTCATCGAAGAACCGCTTTTCACAGGCCTTTTTCTCCAATCGGCTACGTGGAGTCATCGAAGAACCGCTTTTCACAGGCCTTTTTCTCCAATCGGCTTTCTCCTGCAGAATGTAATTACGGTACCAGCAATAGGGAGCCGTAAAATGGTGCTAAAAGGATAGCAGCTTCCGTTGGAGGGGATAACTGTCCATTGGTTGTCACTGCAGATAGCAGCAGCCTTGAGTACCTCTGGTCAGCAAAGTGCCTGAAATCATGATAGACTTTTTAGTCTCTCTTTCTCTACATTTTTGGTTCATGATCACTTACTATCTGGAGTCTCAGAAAAGGAAGATGACGGTGCACCTGGGACCTCACATTTAAATCTTTGTGTATTTTACACTAAAAGGTTGCATACAAAGGAAGGTGGAATTGTGCGTTCAGATAAGTAAAGACGTGTGAACACTAACTACTGCACCCGGCTCTTCGTCAACATAAAGTTAAATATATATGTGCAAGTCTCTCAAGCCAACTTCTTGAACATGCTTTTTATGGTCTTTATAATGATAAAAAAGAAATAGAGCAAGAAAAGAAAAAAAAACTGAATGAATCTGGATCAGAGGGTCTGATTACTGAGGCGGAGGCCAGGAAACACTCCGCGTCTGGCATTAATGACAAAAGAAAGTTGAAGTGGCAGATTGGTTAGACAAGTTCCCAGTAATCAGATACCTGGACTGGTCTTGTTGAAAAGCTGAAAAATCCCATTGTGGTGAGGACTGGTGAAGTCTGGTTCTTTGCAGCTACCCTTTTGAAAGCCGGCCTCACTTCAGCAGGATGCTTTTTGGAAGAGTCTCTACTGACTCGTGAGCTGCTCATCACAAGAAAATAAATCACTATGGTCCTTGAATACATACTCCTTCTAAATGCTTCCATTTATAATGTTTCCCAATAGTGCTTAAGATAGTTCTGCATCTCATTTCCTAGCCTTCTATAGCTACTTCACTGCACCTCATAAGGGACTTTTTAAAACACATCTAACAGCTGCCTTGTAACTCGTACTGATTGATATTTCTGTCTGTTCAGCACTCTGCTTATGAATGCCTACTAGGTATATGCATGTTCATATTTATGTATATACTCTCATTTCTATCACTTCATACCTAAATATCTACCATTATTTATTCCTGAATGTCTTCAGTCCAATCACTGAAGATTCTCTAATCTGATTTCTGCCCATGTCGCTTTCAATGTATGAACAGGAGAATTGTGTCAAACAATAAACACCAACCTACTGTAGTTTATGTGCTGATAAAAATATTCTGTTCTATTCTATAGAGTCCTAATTTTCACAGTATCATGAGGTTCTGTGTTTTTTGCCATTACAATAGTCATTAAGACCATGCTTAATAGTGACTTATCCATGACCCAGTCTACCTGTATACAGAAAAAAGATTAGGGGTAACAAAACACAGCTTGCTCCTTAATAATTTGGCAGTTAAAACTGTTTGGCAGATATGACATAAACTAACAAACCACTTGTCCCCCGAGTCCTAAAAGATTTTCTGCTCTAGTCACGAGAATATGGTAATCTACAGTTTTGATAGTAACTTTTGAGGCCATCACCACAAGTTGCCGCAGTGCTATGTTATAATTTTTATGGTAAATCATTATCCTTTCTGGTGTTAACTCAATATCCAGCACAAAGGCTAAAGAACCCTTGTGAAAAAATAGTTTACTAAAGTATTTACTTAAAAAATACACTTAGCACAAAAAAATATACTTTCAGCAAAGTCTATTAAGTGTGTTATATCCCTAAAAAATGTACTTGACAAATATACAAAGTTATTACAGACATACTTTTATTCAAGTGTGCAAAATATATTTTCTAAAAGCACACAGAAGTATAATGTCAGTGTATTTAAAAATGTGTGTAAAGAGAATGCATTTTTATTATACTTCTAGTGATCAAAGCACACTGTTAATACACTTTAGCACACTATTTTTCCACAAGGGTTAATCAACAAAACAAACAGCAAATTTCTCAATTTTAAATTGTGTTGCGCTTGATTGGACAATCAAATGAATAGCTATGCTGTTAAAGCATACATATAAACATCGTGACAGTAGTAAAGGTAAATATCTGCCCAAACTATTTGTTCTTATTTTAAGAAGAGTGCTTTGTGTCACCTATAGACCCTAAGTTCTGTAACACAAATAAAACTTCAAAAAATAGTTTTAGACAGATTTGTCCCCTGAGCTCTGTAGCCCCCCTGTGTTGCACGTGTTAATTCCAGATCCTCTACTTTCTTACTGCAGTGCAAACATGCAGTTTAGCTAAACAATGCTTCTAAATTGCCTGTAATATGTATGCATGTATATGCTGTGCAATGAACAGGTACAGGGAACTTCTGCTGCCTGAGATAGACTGCACTGTTCTCTACTGCCTTGTCCTGGTTAAGGGCTTGGAAGGTGGATGGATGAAGAAATGGATAAATGGAATGGATGGATGATTAGATATTTTTATGTTTAAATTATCTTCAGCCATACAGATAAATTCATTTTTCACTTGTGGAACAAACAAGTTATTCTCTGGAATAAAAGTACCCAATAAAGTTGGTAGACATCATTGGCAATGAAGCTTGCATGGATGGAAGACAGTAATCTAGATAATTGTTGATAGTTGTCCCTGATGCTACATTGAGAATAATGTTTATATTCATGGTGAGCCTAGTGAAGTTAGGGAATTGTTGGGATATGGAAAATCTTACATTAAGTTATGTTTGAATAAAAGGCAAACTTCATGGCCAAGGATCAACACCAAATTTACATATTGTTCATGTAAGTAAGCATCTCCATGCAGAATGACCCTGACGATTGATGGAAGGAGGCTGGGCTTGCTGGGGCACCTGCTGAGTCTTTGATGGTCCTGTTTTGTTCTTGCAAAGTCTCAAACTGTAATGTAGATTCCATCTGCTAAGTCACGTTCCCATACCGCTGTCATCACCGCTTATTACTGGTCGTGTCCCCTCACAAAACTGCCTAATCCAAATCTCTTTTTAAACCCTCTGCTCCTGTTTGTCCTCACAGCAAAACTGCTGTGGTCCCTCTCAGTAGCGCTTACATACTGAGAAGCTAATTGGGCAACTGTGTGGTAATTTGGAGGTAATTGGGCAATTAGGTGGTAATGTGGCAATGAAATAGGGGCATACTGATTGAGGCACTGGCTCCCCTTGAGATGGGTTTGTTCAGCTGGTATATTTAAGATTTAAATTATTCAAACAGAGACCTTTAGACCACCCTAAGACCTTTTACTTTATTTTGTCCAAACAGTCATGGGGTGGGGGTGGGTTCTGTGTGATATGACAGAAAACACTCGGGCGGATTGCACAGGCTGAGCAAGTCAGGGGTTAGTCAGACCAAGGCAATCCTGAGCAAAATCATGAAGCAAAAACATCGGATTCATGGTGCTGGAGAGTCGAGAAGCCAGATAGATCAATCCTATGAAGAAGGAGACGCTGGAGTTTGACATGATGTACTGGGGCAGACGAGCAGAGACAGGAACATAGAAGGCTGGACAGGTCAGGGTTGCATGATAGACAACGAGAAAGCACTTGATAAATAGTTACATGGAACAAGAATACCTCATGCTGAGTGCTAGGTCATCCAGGATTATACAGTGGGAGAATACCCCACGCTGAGTGCTAGATCATCCGGGATTATACAGTGGGAGAATACCTCACGCTGAGTGCTAGGTCATCCGGGATTACAGTATACAGTGGGAGAATACATGAGTGCTAGGTCATCCAAGAGTATACAGTGAGAGAATACCTCACGCTGAGTGCTAGGTCATCCAGGATTATACAGTGGGTTCATCAGGTGAGGCTCCCTTCTTGATCGAATCTCACAAGGGGTATGTGACACTGTGTGTGACAGAGAGAAAATAGGACCATATTCCCAAGTCTATACTTCTAATGTAATTCAAATGATTACCATTAGCTAAGACTGAGTGTCTGTGGTGAAACAATGGGTCCTTCACCATCCACTGCTTCCAGAACCTGACCAGCCTATCATACAAATAGGTGCCCTAGTGCAGTTGAGGTTCCAAGCAATCTAGGGGCCCAGTTAGGAGATATACATATTTCTGAGATACATCACATTACTAAAACAAGTATCTTCATGGAAAACGCACAGTAATTAGCTTTTATTTATAATTTTACTTTAGTGACCACAGCTGAAGCAGAAGTCCTCAGGCCTAGTTTTGTATCACATAGCCTCACCACTGAGGACAATAGCTGCTCCTGCCTGAGCACTGGTCTGTGTTGGAGAGCTGCTAGCCTGAGAACCTCTCACCTGCCTCTGTTCATTGAGAGTTCTGTTTCCATGGAGATATAATGGGTCCCATCAGAGACTATCACCGCCAGTGTATAGAGTAGGCAGGCTGATTGTGTCTGACTGTGGTTTCGGATGTTTTAAAGAGAAGTTTCCTGTGCCTGTTTGTGAGTTTGTGTGTGTGGATTATGTTTATATTACATTGTGGGGACTATTTTTCTGGTCCTCACAAAGATCTGTGAATGCACTCAAAAAATTAAAAATTCTAAAAGTCTCATATTTTGTTTGGTTATTTGTTGGTAAGGCTAGGGCTGGGTTAGGGTTAAGGTCATCATGCTGGGATTAGAGGTTTCCCCATAGAATTTAATGGAGAGTCCCCACAAAGATATAATTACAAAGCTGTGTGTGTGTTCTGTTGCCTCTTTGAAGGAAGCTACACTGCCAAGAAATAAGCAATACGGAGTAGTTAGACAAGGAGTAAGCTGAGATTGCCCATGAGTTCTAAGAAACTGGAAATGAAACTCTTTAACAACTGGACAGGTCATAACAAAACAATGAAAAATAATAATATCAACCGTAATTGATAAATAAGTTCTATTGCGAATACAGGCGGCCAAAATGAGGTTTCTCCGCAGGGTGTCTGGGCTCTCCCTTAGAGATTAGGTGAAAAGTCCGGATATCCAGGAGAGTCACAGACTAGAACCGCTGCTTCTCCACATCAAAAGGAGCCAGTTGAGGTGGTTTGGACACCTGCCTTGGATGTCTTCTGGGTGGCTACACGGAGAGGTTTTCCATGCATGTCCTACGGGGCTGGCCTGGGAACGCCTCGGTGTCCCCCCCGAGGAGCTGGTAGAGGTAGCTGGGGAGAGGGAAGTCTGGGTATCTCTCTTGAAGCTGCTACCTCTGTGACTCGAACCCTGGACAAGCGGAAGCTGATGGATGGAAGGATGGATGGAGGTTCTATTGCAACAGAAAGCAGTCATTCTATAAGCAAATTATCTAACAGTTTAAATCACTATTTCCCCCCTATAAACCCCTGTATATACAGATAATGTCCAGACTAATTATAATAATAACAATGAATAATAATTATTATTATTATTATCGTTATTATTATTCATCCTTATTATTGTTGTTGTTGTTGTGGGGTAACACATCCATATTTTCAGACTAGTTTACATCATGAATCATAAAACTTAATAGAACTTCAGAAGCTATAAAACTTGCTGCTTTTCTATATTATTTGGGACTGCAGAGCCCTGTTACTCAGTGGAACAGGGCAGATAGTGTGGAGGTGATGATAAGGTTTTTAGCACCAACAAGGTTTTTAACCAAAGTGACTGGTTTTGTGATCAGTCATGCAGTCTTTTTTGGATTTAAAGTTTTACTTGGATTTTATGATTTTCAGTTTGCAAGCAAAGCAGGCAAAATAGTACCCCCTCAGAGATGCCTCCTCACCAGGAATGACCCCATTGCTTTGATAAGTTCTCAGAGGTTTTTACATACATAGCTGTATAATTCAGTGCTTCCAATTGGCTACATGGTGCTTATTGGATCTTTGATTTCTCAGCCTGGGGTCATTTGTGTTTCCATGCGTTTAAAGCAGTTTTTATTCCTAAGCTACATTGCCATATCCGTAGCAACCAAAATACTTAATCAATTCCCACTCCATCCATAACACCAGGCAGTTTCAGCACTATGCTTAAGCTAAATGTTCTGTCATCTGTGAAATGCTAGTTTTATTTAATGTTTTATGAGCACTCATAATACTCAAATTACTACGATTTCAATTTGATGATCCATTTCTCTAAACAACTGCAAATCAGTGTCATGTCAACGTAATGTCCTAAATGGCTATTGGTCAATCCCTTAAATTATTTCACCATTTGTACCCAGATCTCTATCATTGTTGCTTGTTTATCATTACTGTATGTTTGTTATAATAAACCTGAACTTGCTCACATATTTCTGTGGAAGGTTAACAAAAAAGGAAGTCACATACTCAACTTGTCCACATTCCTCAGGTATCTGTGAATTTATGTCTCTTAGTAATGTGGCAGTTATGTTATGAGGTATGCTGTCACTGTGAATTTAAGGGAGCTGAAGTTACTATGGAAATTAAATTTAATTATGTGGATTATTTGATTCTTGTCACAGAACGTAATGTAATTTGCAACTTCAAATATAATATACAACTTCATTGCTGTATTTCAACAGCACTCAAGTGCAAAAGCACTACTGACTGTACAATTACCATGTGTACATGTGCATAATGATAAAGTCAGTGCCGGTGCTGCCCTTCTTATTGAGTACCAGGTGCCGGTGCTCCCCTTGTTATTCACTGCCAGGTACCAATACTCCCATTGTTATTCCCTGGCAGATGCCAGTATTCCACTCATTATTGACTACCAGGTCCCAGTACTCCCCTTTGTTATTCACTGCCAGTTGCCAGTACTCCCCTTGTTATTCAGTACCAGCTGACGGTACTCCCCTTGTTATTCAGTCCAGCAGATATTGAGAGGTGCATGTACTCTAAAGAGAAAAACAAAGAGATAAACAAAGAGAAAACAAGAGATACTGTGTACTGGTCAGTTCTAGCCCACTTCAAGCACTGCTGTACCCCAATACAGATAAATAACCCAGTTAACACACAGTTTGTGCAGTGCCACTGTGATGATGTTAACTGTTCCACATGTACATATTGTTGAATAATTTTGTTACATTTCACTTGAAGAACAGAAATTTAAAACAGCAGTTCACTGCTCTAAACCATCACTGCTATCAGAGTTTAGGACATCTGTGCTACCATAATGGGTGCCATTATACTTCCTTATGCAAGCATAGAACTTTATATTTCTGACCAACTTAGAGTCAAGGCTGAGTTTGGAAATAATGATGATCAAAAATATCAACACAACTGAATTGCTGCCCATCATTTCTTCCCAATATTTTAACTGCTTTTAAAATGACATAAAAAATGTTTTTTTCTGTGGACATCACGGATTTGAGTTTGTAAAGAAGGGATATGTGTCTGTCTGTCCATCCATTCATCTTATCTCGATCATAATTATGGGAAGGTTAGAGCCTATTCATGGCAGCTTGGGTACACTCTACATGGGACACTAGGAAAGACCATCTGTATGTTTCATAAAATGTAAGTAATTGACTGATTACCTGTTGCAAGTGTTAAATGTTAAACTCAGGTAAGGACATCACATCACAAATTACTATTTTTTTTGCCACAGCACAAGAAAAGGGCAGTCATTTATTAAGCTTGACCAAATAACTTTATTTGAAAATTCTGATTGAGTTCTTAAGTGCTTCAGCAACAGAAAGGTGGATATAAAATAAAGGCTGTGGAATTTTGGTTTTGATTTTGACATGGCTGATGTAGTTCATGGCTAACTGAAATTCCCCTTCAGCAGGAACATTACTAACCCTATGCAAGGTGCAAGGGTACAAGGTGGGGTGAAAGGACAGAAACAGCGCAAGACCTGAGAAGATTTCCTCAAAGAAAGCATAAAGAAGGAGGCTCAGGCCTGGATTACTCAAAACAACATGGTCATAAAAATGCAATGGTTTAAAAATAAGTACTTAGTAGGACAGATTATTTTCTGATTTTCTTATGTTTCCCATAGTTGATGGCCATAATTATCTGTTCATTTCTCCAATTAGTCACCTTTTGTTGCAGTAAATGTAGTAGTTAGTGAAACTAGTGCAAGGACTGTTTGAAGAAGAAATCTTCACACAAATGCCAATACTGTCTGCCCCTTAATACAAATGTCAATACTTAATATAAATGTTAATACTTAATATAAGCGCCTTAATGCAAATTTCACTCTTTCCCTTATACTACGTGGAACTTTATCAGTTTAAAGTTTATGAATAAATGTAATAAATAAACTTTCCCCTGTCCACATTTGTAACAGATTGATTTTCAAATTGCCACAGCAGCACTAAAATTACTTAGATTTTCCATATTGTGTGTTAGGTTTTCCAAAAAATCAACAGGCTTTTCATTTCATCACTTTCTTAATTCACTGGACCAGACAAGACTACATTAGATGCTTGTGCACGATTGCCTGAAGTTGCTTTGGTGGAAGTGGAATAAAACATTGAATTGTTCTCTTTGACTTGATGCTTGAATGCACAGGAATAATAAATGTTTTCCTTTCTCCCACTTTTCCAAAGTCTGATACAATAGAGAATTTATCGCGTGCTTGTTAGGTCGGCCCATTTAGCCAATTATGTAAAACTGTATGCAACCCAGGAGAACTGGGAAGTTTAACCACTACTGCACCATTTCCACTGAGTGCTCAACATTAGAGACCAGAACCTCCAGTCGAGTACATTCATGCCACTCATTTGTTTTGTAAATTAGATTCTGTTTGGTTGCTATCTCGACAACATTTTAAATCGGTTAAATCTATATGCTGCAAATGAGTGTTGCTAAGAGGGTTTATAAAGGAGCTCTCTTTTACAAATACGCCTATTTCATTCTCTTTATTATTATAGTCCTGTAAATGGTTCTAAAAAGCCTTTTTAAATGAATAGCAAGTTTGTAAATGGTGAACAGCTAGTAAACATCTAGTAAATGGATTTCAGTCAAATGAAGCAAGTTTATTAATGACTAAATTCTTTATCTCTGTTACCAGGCATCCAATATTTTATGTTATTTAAAATTTGATAGTGAAGATGAAGCATTTAGAATACTGAATAAGTATAACAATAATTACATTCACATTTTTTTGGGCTCCAATTAGGCAAATATGGTCGTCCAGAAAGCAGCAACATCAAATTAAGGATCAAGATTTTTTTATTGTTATTGTGAAAAAACAAAAAAAATCAGGAAGGCTGAAATTACAATATTTAGCACTTATATAGTGATGACATTTTATATACTTATAACACAGTAAGATACAGTAGAATTGTATTAAGCATTAGTGTTGCATTACAATTGAGATGATGCAAAACTCAAGGGTAAAAACAACAAGACCCTGGACAAGTAATATACTGCAGTAACAGAAAATGGACAAAGAATGTGCAATCAAGACAGGACAATTATGAACAGATACTGGTACTGTACTTAATGTAACAGAAAATGGACAAAGAATGTGCAATCAAGACAGGACAGTTATAAACAGATTCTGGTACTGTACTTAATAGTAGATATTGTAGAACAACAATACAATGCAGTAGCAATGAAGTGCAGCCAAGTCTGGCTTTAGGTATAGGCTGAACAGGCTGTTGCCTACAGGGCCCTCGAAGTACCTGCATCTGTTCATCGTTTTTCTTGGTGGGGCCCCAGAAAAGAGAAAGCTGGCCCTGAGTGCATAATTGGAGCAAAGATGTTGGGATGACTTTGGAGGGTGGGGAAGGAAAGGCATCATGCCATTAATGGCGGTAGGATGCTAGCAACAGCAGGTAGGGTTCTGAGGAAGAAGCTCTTTCTGAGTTTAGTCCAGAGGGCTTTTTATGCTGTTGTATCTTCAGCTACCACAGACCACGGAGAGTTGGGTCTGTGACAGTGCTGATGTCCTCCATGTCTGCAGCTTTAGTCCAATGTTCTGTTCAACTGCCTTAATGACTTGCCATAGGGCTTTCTGATCAGCAGCAGAAAGCTGGTCTATAGACCTGTTTTACAGTAGGTCAGGATACTCTTAGTAGTGCACTGGTAAATGTTTACCTGCAGTTGTTGAGGTCTCTTTAACCTCCTTAAGAAATAGAAACATTGTTGTGCTACTTTGAACTGGCAGACCATGTGAGGTGCTTGTTGATTGGAAGGAGTTTGAATTGTGAGAAGATATTTAGGTGGATATTTCTTACACCTGGATTTCCTAAACGTATCATTAGCTTCTCTTGTTGTTGTTGTTGCTGAGGGCCAGTTCTAATTACATAATCTGAAGGATGGTATCAGAGATGACTTTGAGAATGAATACATTCTGCCTGGCACTTAGCTTGGTCTATTTCTGGTAGCATCATAAATTAAAGTCACCCCCTTTCATTTTCTCCCCACATGCTGTTCCATCAATTTATTGACCAGTGTTACATTTATTAACACAGATAATAGTCATGTCAGTTCATGGGGAGCAGAGCAGTAATTACACTTTGTAAAAATTTATTTTACAGAGCCTGATAAATTCTATTATAAAGACCATTTATATTACATTGCACTGCCTGAGTAAAATCTGAATTAAATCGATAGTTACTCTGTTAGCAGTTTCTAGTTAAACCATGCTAAAAAATCTGTCTTGCCTGTGTGAAATGCAGTTCCATATTTTTGTGTTCCTCAGTCCTTCTGAATCTTTTTTTCCCTCCTTCCCATCCTTCTGCTGCCCTAACTGAGAGTCTACTGTATTTCTTTGGCTTCACCTGATTGGCTGCATCTCCTGATACTTGCATTAGATTTGTGCTCAAGTGCAAAACTTGCGCATTCAACATCAAAAAAAGTTGTGACAACAGAACTATTTTTTTTTTGTTCATCTCTTTTCTAACTTACTTGAACAGTAATGGCTCTGTTTTTGCTAGATGTGTGTTTGGGGCAATAGTAACGCTGAACAACAACAAATACACCATGAATAATAATGAACAATGACATTAGTCATTAACCTTAATGTCAAAGTAATAAAAAATATAGTCAAAGTAACTGTAAATAGAAAATGGAGGTTAACAAGTTATTAAATGAATAATCGTTTAAATGTAAACTATTATCAGAATCATTTGAAATTCAACATGAAACCCAAAACTTCCTTTCAATGTACCACAAATGTACCGGTTACGTTGGAAACGTCTTATTTCCCCATAGTACCATCTGCTGCATTTGACTTGAGACTTGTTCTGGTGCAATCAAGGGAGATGGTGCTTCCTGTCGGGTGGTAGGGGGCGGGGTCTCGGCAGGTGTCCCTCATCTGTTCCCTCTTTCTGAGTGTGTGAGGGTGCCTGATACAGCCATTACAGCAGGCCTGTGTGCAGCAGATCGCTCGCCAAGTGTGCTCTGATTCCCATCACAGCACACAGCTATTGACGTTCCCAGCTTCCTGTGCTCCACTTATGGAGCAATTATCCTTTAACTACCCCGGGCTCAACTCGCCGATCTGAGCTGTCACATCTTATTGAGAGCAAAAAAAAAAAATCTTAGCAAATAGCAAGAAAGTAGCAATCTGATTTTAGTGTGGGAGAATAAAGAAGATTGGGGGTGGCACACGGATACGGACAGGATATCGGACACTGCAAATGACTCTGGCTCAGTGCCAGACATGCCCCCCCCTGCTGATGAAACATCAGCACCGTCACATGTCCTCAATGGGCTAGTTGCTGAAGCCACAGATCGGGTCCCCTGATAGCTGCCTCTTTAGACTCTTGTGCTCCTCTACACAACTTTGGGAGATTTCTGTACAGTGATTGCCGTAACTGGTATGCAAGTATGCATTTGTGGTATAAAGGATAAAATGTGTGGTAATGTTCTTGTCATACAATAATAAGTCCACATTACGTCAAGGAATTACTGAGCATTTTAACCTTTATGCCATGAATGCATACTTGCGTGCCAGTTATGTCCATCCCTATTTATGCATATGCTAACAATATAATAATTCTGCTTTTTAATATAACCAATCAAAATGATTATATAATATTTCTATAGAAGTCCTAGTTTAAAAAATAGTATGATTCGGGTTCGATTTACATTATATGAGGGGTTTTGCATTCAGATGCCTGCCCTCTAAGCTGATCATGGTTAACACTCTGCTGCACTGGCCATAATGGTTGTAGATATTTTAGTCCCAGTCATACCCACAGGCAGGATATGATTCCAGAACCTGTGAACATGAAATATAGACACAGTCAGTCATGTGGCTGTAGTGTACTGGAGATTAGGGAGCAACCTAATGGGAAGCTTAGAGACAAATTAAGTTCTAAATAGCAGGAAACCTTGCCGCTGGTGAAGCATTTCTTTTTTGTTTTCAGATGTTATACGTTATTACATTTGGGATATATATCTAAGTGACTTGTTCGCAGTCTAGCTGTAGCCCAGGTGCCCATTATCAATGTGCTGTTTTGCATTTAGATTGGATTTTCGTTCGAGCAGATGAGGCCGCCGACCCTTTCTCTTCAGGTTAACTCCGTGGAGATTCCCACAACAGTGATCCCATGAATGACCAATGACTGTGGAAGTTGTGCCCCCCACTCTGCTCATTGTTTGGTATTCATTCAGTTTACCTCTGTTTTCAATCAGATACATAGATTTCATCCCCTTAAAGGTGCACTGCTTTAAAGCCCATTTTAGCCGTTGCAGTGCAGGGTATGAGCCATAAGTTTTCTCTCTATTTCTATCAGGAAAGTCTTTTTTACTCTGTTTTCTTTACATATATTTTTAATGCTACCTTTCTATCAGCATTATACTGATAACCTGACACCATAAGTTTGCTTAAGTTGCTATCTCAGATGATAAGGTCCATCAATCCTTTATAATCACCATAAAGCTGCAAACCTTATAAATCTTCCTGAAATAAATCATATTGCATACATCACAGATTGCTAATCTAGCATTGTTGTTGTAAATGAAGGTAGCCAGTGTGTTTTTTGCCTGAAAAGCAGCATCCTGCAGAATGAGTTCATCCCACTAAAATGTCATAATGCCATAAAATTATATGCAAATGCTGTGTCCCATTCAAACGTCACATATCATTAATTCTCACACACTAATTTACAGAAAATTACTGTAAAGCTGTTGAAAAACTTCCAGAAAATAAATTTCACAATATGCTTTTTGTTTTTTTTCTGAATACTAAATAAAATATGAAAAATGACAGTCATACTTCTCTTTTTATTTTTATTTTTTGCAAAACACTACCTCTGTGGTTCAGCCATTGAGAAATACTATTCAGTCACTCCCGACATTTTCTGGGATTCAACTTGCAGGGAAGGAAATTATAAATTTACAAGCCTATAAAAAAGAGGTTTTTGTAAATTCTGGTCAAAACCATGCCTGCTTACATTTGTTCACCATTACCTGAAATTTCTCCTTAGGTTTTTAAAACTGCAGGAAACCCAATTGTCAAAAGTATACATTCTATTCAAAAACATATTATCTTCCTGCAAAATGAGATCACCCAATCTACAATGTACTTGACCCCCATGGCTCCCCCTACTGGTGGTGGGCCCACAGGACGGCAGACCCATGCTATTTTTTCGGGCTATGCCCAGCCAGGCCCTATGGATGGAGGCCCGGCCACCAGGCACTCCCCCTCGAGCTCCCGCCCCAGACCTGGCTCCAGAGTGAGGTCCTGGTCTACCCAGCCCATAATCATCACGGGAGTCTGTCTGAACCACACTTACTGTAGTTTAGCCCCTCACCAAGGACCAATTTGCCCCTACCAAGGGGAATTGCCCCAGACAACATAATTCCTAGGATCATGGAAGCACACAAACTCCTCCAACATGATAAGGTGGCGAGTCATGGACCCTCACCTATGGTCATGAGCTCTGGGTAGTGACCAAAAGAACGAGATTGAGAGTAGCACTGGTCGAAATGAGCTTCCTCCACAGGGTAACGCTCAAGCTCAGACATTTGGGAGCGGCTCACAATGGAGCTGCTGCTCCTCCGCATCACAGGAGCCAGTTGTCAATTTTGAATTTAGTGATAGTGCACAACAACAAAAATGTGTCCTCTGCATTTAACCCATATGCGACGATGTGACATAGCAGGGGCAGCTAATTCAGCACCCGGGGAGCAGTGCTTGGGGACGGTACCTTGCTCAGGGTACCTCAATGGTGCCTTGCTGGTCGGGGATTTGAACCTGCAATTTTTCCATTAGTAGTATGCTTCCCTAACCTTTAAGCTACCACTGTCAGTTGAGGCACTGTCTAAAATGCCTCCAATATGGCTCCCTGGGGAGGGGTTTTGGGAACGTCCAACCGGGAAGAGCTCCTGGGACAGACTCAGGACACGCTGGAGAGATTATATCTCTCGGCTAACCTTGGAAAGCCTTGGTATTCCCCTAGTGGATGAGGTGGCGGGTGAGAGGGAGGTCGGGCATCCCTGCTTAGACTGCTGCCTCTGTGACTTGACCCTGGGTATTAGGTGATGTTCCTGACAAATTTAAAGTAGCAGTAATCAGGCCACTACTGAAGAAGCCATGTTTGGATCCACAGGAGCTCAGCAATTACAAACTGATCTTTAACATACCATTTTTGTCAAAAGTTCTGGAGAAGATAAGTGCTGCTCAACTTCACTCAAACTTGGAGAGACACAACCTACTGAATTGTTTCCAGTTGGGCTTCCGCCCAGAACACAGCACCGAAACTGCCTTGAGTAAAGTCGTGAATGACACAACTGCAACTGATACTGACAGAATGACTGTGCTAATGCTTCTGGACCTTAGTGCAGCCTTTGACATGGTTGACCATCCTATCTATTTACAAAGACTTAAATTTAATGTTGGGATGTGTGGAACGGCGTTGAAGTGATTTAAATCATATCTGATTAATTGTTATCAATATGTTCAATATCAATAAGTGTACACTTGTACTCCATCAATGTCAGTGCTTAGCCCTTTACATCACTGTCATCGGTCAGATATGGAGAACCACAGGGATCAGTGCTTGGCCCTTTACATCAATGTCACCGGTCAGATATGGAGAACCACAGGGATCAGTGCTTGGCCCTTTACATCAATGTCACCGGTCAGATATGGAGAACCACAGGGATCAGTGCTTG
>JAODKE010003990.1:0-12991 GCA_026779605.1 Mormyrus hasselquistii
TAGATAGATAGATAGATAGATAGATAGATAGATAGATAGATAGATAGATAGATAGATAGATAGACTTTTTCATTACACAGTACTGCACATATTAGTTGAATAGCATAAATTATCAGTTTTAATTCACTGTGTGGTTCTGAAATGCATATGCAAATACAATTACAAGCATACACAGTCAGAGGAAACAGAAGGAAGAGAAATCGGCACATTTGCAACTGGGGGATAACCCACACACACTCGCATGGTGAAATTTCGACCACAGGCAAAACATTCACCCAATGGAGCAAAACAATGAAATTCATGTTGCCTGTGTATACACATTCTATATAACTAACGGTCAGCATAATTTCTCTTCTCTCAAAGTCTTCATGTTAACAATTTCTGGGCTGTCACAGTGCTCTGAGAAAAGCCTGGCACAAGATTAATTAAATGGATTCATTCTCCCACCACCACCGTTTCTGGCTGCATATTATACTGTAGGTGCAGAATTATTAGGCTGATTGGGTTATTTAAGACCCAGAAGGCTGGTTTTGGGATTAGTGCTTCTTCCAGTAGACATATGCTTACACCGTTTTTATATTTAGGAAAACACAGGACTGTTATGTAGAAACAGACACCTTTTTGAATGGTTTTATTATCCCAGACAGCTCATTATCAGAACAAATTTGGTTATCAAAAAATTGGCACATGTCCTTCGGTTTCTGATTTATACAAACATATATGTATATGCATATACATATATACGCATATTAACATTTATTCATTTTAAACCCAGTTTCAGTAACAGCAGTTCTTTAAATCATTGCAAACAGATACCTTAAAGCAGCAGATGGAGGTAATGATCTGGGGAGCGTCATGCAATTAGGTGGATGCTAACGACCAAGAAGAACAGCACATGGAACTCTGAAGAGCAACAACAAGTTTGTTCCACCATTATATGTCTTCAAACTTAAACTGGGAGAAAAACACATAGATTATATAACCAATGTTGGGATACATTTTAGGAAGAAGGCAATTGAAATGAGCTGAATAGATACAGAAACAATACAATCATATATGTGTAGAGAAATGTAAATGCATCTTATAATGGCTAAAACTCAACAAAAGTACTATATAACAATATACTTACATTTCCCTCTAGATAGATGATTTATACATATACTCCATATATATTGGGCTACTTTGATATACAAATATAGTCTTTATTCTAAAAATATAAATCAAAATGTTTCTCTTCAGTATGAAATGAAAAAAAGAATTATTTTATCTCAGTTCTACCCCCTTCTCCCCCTCTGCGAATCAGTTACTTATTAATTAATTCCATTAAAGTAATATACATTTTTAGCATATGTACATTACCAAATACAGAGGAGGAGCAAAAAAATGAATGAAGATTAGGAGCCAAAATTTACTATTAGCAATTATTTTTAAAATGCCTGGAAACAAATGCAAGTAAATTCCACAGGCAGTGGGCTGCGCCTGGTCACAGAACTGTTATATACACGTGGGGCTGATTAAGCTTCCCGGATCCTTTCTTCATCTAAGGTTCTACTATCTAACGTTTGCAGACTATGAGATACTCTGTGCTGGGGCCATTCACGTCTTGGCAGAGGCCACAAAGCAGGCGTCAAATGGAGCATGCACCCTGTTAGAGTCCGAACAGACAGCACTATTGTGCACTCTGTTAACTAGGTGAACAGGGTGCTAATGGCAAGAAGAGTGTGACAGTAAGTGAAGAGCGTTACATGAAAGAGGCTGAGGAGTCTCAAGGAATGGAGCACTTAAGGGACAGAGTGCATCATATATCAATGGTCACCCCATGTCTTATACAGTGTAACAAATGTAAAATTGCTGAAACATATTATTATATTTAAAGATAAAACATGGACTAATGTGTCTTATTACTGTTTCGCCGTGTTGGCAGGGTATTTTTTTAACTAATGAAGGTATAATGCAGTTCGGCCCTCACTTAGATTTTACTGCATTTATTCACTTTCCAGTTACCTCATACAGGTAATTACTCTAATGGTAGATCCATTTTCTTCAGATTTAGCAATTCTCTACTCTAATTTGAACAAAGGCGTTTTTTTTAAATATATGTTCAATGTTGGAACAAGAACTGCCTAGTGTTTTCCATAATTGTTCATTGTTAAGGATTATGTTTGGCTGAAAATTCTTAATATAATCCATTATTCCTAATAGTTAATGTCACATGCATGGAAAACCAGTTGGGAGGATTTCTGCAACATTGCAAGATGCTAATGATTATACCAAGAACTTAATTTTTTACAGATATTTGAATATTTCTAAAATATGGCAAAACAAAGGAATAATATAGCAAAGATAATTGTATTGTATATAATTTTCTCCTTGCAGCACAATTTCCCAGACCTGTGTAAGACATAAATGACCACAACCAATGTCCTTAACTCATGTGTTTGCAGTTATTTAGAACATTTCAACTTGGGTTCATTGCATAATGGCAAACAGTGGGGAAAATGTGATTTGTTCATTATTCTAAGAATATCTCTTTGGTTAATCTGCTATCCATTTACCCATTTCTTCATGTAACTGATCTGCAGATGTTTTATTCATTCAGTTATTTACCTGGAGAAGATTACAGTATAATTTACCATTAATAATTTATTATTTGTAAGGATTTTAACAACAAGTTAAGTTAACACAACACTAAGCAAAGGAGCATATGCCTCAAAGCTCATGGATTCAGGAGGAAGCAGCAGACCAAGAGAACATCAGTTATGCACTTAAATCACTCTCAACCGATAACCAAATTAGAATTATGCGATTTTATTCTAATTCTAATTTTACTTTAAGTGAGGTACTCTGCCTGGGGTGACTCAGTCAGTTTAGAGCAGAGAATTTTCCTTTTGTCTTATTGCTCATATGATCAAAGATATGTGGATTTTTAAAATAACTACAATGCTTAGGAACATGCCACAGTGCATCAGCAGCTATTGGCAAAAGTCATGTAACATCATGTAGCAGAACGTCCATTTGGCCACACCTGGTTGGTTGCAGCTCTGCCTTACCTGAATAGCAGGCTCACCTGAAGCTCATCAACCCGCTTAATTGGCATGGATTAAAAGGCCCGAGTTTAATTCTTTCCAAAGAATTGAGTGTCCTGCCATTCTGAGTGTTTTGTTTCCTGGTGTTTGACTTTGACTCCCTCTTGCCCTCCTGATCTTCTTGCTGTTCGTCTTGCGGTTTGGAACTATTTTGTGATTATCTGGCTTTGCTTAGACTGCAGATTTGGAAAACGATCAGATTTCATTTGCCTTTGTTTGTGAAATTCTGGAAGTAGAGCTATTGCTCCTGCACTTGTATCCCCATATAATCATTACAATATGACACATTTTTATAAATAAATAATTTACCAAATTTTAAGCAAAAATGCATCTTTGGCACGTTTGTAAACTCTACTGTAATTACTCTGGTAATGAAATTAATTACTAATATCTGGTTCTTCTATTAAACAATAAAAGGCAATATAGAAATACCCAAAAGAACATGTTTAAATCGAGGCACATATATTATAATGAAAAAAATTGCCTAAGAGTATGTTCTGAGCTCAAATTGGTGACAGGTCAAACTAAAACTAATTTCTTGACAAGGGTCATAATAAACTGGCACAAAACTAGCATATCATCTACAAAGGCTCCTACGTCTGTTTTGTATCATTTATGAAAGTCTGATAGATTATATCAGACTGCAAACTAATAATATTTATGCAGAAGAATAAGAACTGTTATTTTTTGTGGATTTTTGTATCCTTCAAAGTCATATTTTAAATAAAACCCATCCAACAAGTATCAGTTCTTACTCTCTCTTTATTTCTGCATGACTGAACACTATTCCACGGGTGCTTTAATTAATGAGTATGGATATGTTTTTACAGTACAGTACAACTGGCTGGATTTAGCTATTAGTAGATTTATAAATAATTCAAATTCTAGTAGAAACAATAAACAGTTGTTGCTAAGTTCTTGAGGTTGTTGAGCAAGAAGTTCACTAAATTATATCTGATTATTTGACTGTTTTGATTCTTGTCTGTCACTTCCCTCAACTCCTCACAAAAACAAGCCATTTGCACAGTAAAATGAATTATGTATTAAGTATTAGGATTGTTTAAAACAGATAGAATAAAGCTAACACATGTTTGACTAAAGACCAAGGTTCCTTTTCCATTTTATAGTGTATATTTGTATTGACATAAATTGATTGGGCTTATTGGAAGGTGCTAGACTGGATTTTGATCAGTTGACACTGGATTATTCAGTGCTAGATGTTGAAATATTTGGGCAAGATATTTCCATGGAAACAGGGCAATGATATTGACATTGTGGTGACACTTAAGGAACAGAGCTGTAACATTAAGAAATGAGACGGTTGGAAGTAGAAGAGAATTATAGCTTGATTGAATGTCATGATCTTTGTAGGATTGTGTTTGGTCATTGGACACACGCATACCCACACATACACACAGTGTCAAGCTCAACATTAATTCAGAAAAAGAAAAAAAATCTAATTGCCACTTGTTTTAGAGTACGCTCACCATTTTATGTGCCAAGTTTTTAATTTTGACGTGACTTCTGCTAACAGAACATTTTTGTAACAATAACCATAATTATAATAATAACATTAACAATATTACAATTGAGATAACAACACTTGATTTAAAAAAAAGGAAAAAATAAAACTGAATAAACACAAAGAAACACTTATTTTATCTATAACTTTCTAGATTTTTCATTTATTTGTCCTTTTTCATTAAAAAACTCAACAAACATCATTTTAATCCAGTCTCTGTCTCTTCTATTAAATGGATTCGCTTACCTTTTAAAATGTGAAAAAGCTGTCCCCCTTTTTCTGTTCACGGCGTTTTTCATACTAACGTGGCATTAAAGTTTCGTCATAATCCACTATAATCCATCAAGTTTATTTTGTTTTAAACGAGCAGGAAAATTGTCTTGACAGGCTGAGTTCTGTGTCGTACAAAACAGGGGAGGGGCGCACAAGGAGGGGGTGTCCGTTTTGATAGCACACTCCATTTCCTTCCTGTCAATACAAGGACCTTTTCCTCCATTTGATGATTCTTCTTGCTTTCATTGTAGCTTCTGTCAATCTTGTTTTTTTTCCACTTTTCTGTTGTTGACATATATGACACATCAGATGTTATGCCATTTCTGCTGTGTTTTGTCTTAATATTCATTTAAACACACATTTCCACCTTAGTCAACTACAAAAGTTAGTTAGGGCATTTTATATAACAATAATAATAATAATAATAATAATAATAATAATAATAATAACGCAGACTGTTTTCAATCTGCATGTGTAATGTGTGGATCAGTGATGTCGGTGACGGTATATAAGAGTTCCAGCTACTAAACAAAGTTCACAAAAGGCGTTCGGGGGGAAATAGGCCTACTGTACTGTACGTATATGCAGTGTTGATGCACTGTTGTTTGTTATTTGTCGCAGACAGAAGTAAAATACTAAAGAATCAATAGAGAATTAAAACGAAAACAGGTTTTCACAAAATGAAGTATATCTCCTGAATTCATAATGGTTAGCTAATTAGTGGATATATTAATCAAACAAAGTTTTAACGGAATGGGTGGTGAGAGAGGTAGCCCTTATAACCGGCTCAAGAAGAGGCTCAAAGTGTCTATCAGATGGAAAATAATGCACAGAACTACTGTGGATATTATTATTCATAACCAAAGCTAAACATATTAATATACAATCATAATTGCAACATAGACAATACATAAGCATATTGCACAATATAAGTACATGAAGCAAAAAAAAAAATATTTGCATCATTGTTTGAAATAAAATGCAAATGTGAACCTAACATCAGACTTTTATGATCTGAGAAAATGTACAGACAAATCATTTAAGGTACAAATATAATTTTTTGCTTTTAAAAATATATAATGTTAGTTGGATGATTAACACAGAATGTTTTATAAAAAAAAAATAAAACAAAACCGATGGACCTGTGTAACTGTGTAGTTACTGTCAAGCTATTGATGCACAGGATGATTTAAAAATACTTACTGCACTTCATGTAAGTTTATCTGCGATTCTCACAGAATTACTGTGGCTAGTTATTTGGAACAAAATCCTTGAGAATGCAAGTGTAATTATTTAAATCAAATATGAGCTCCAGCAGCTCAAGGGAGTGGCAAGTCAAACATATTAGTATGTCACAAAGACTAATATTAAAGAATAATAAAAAGCATTGCAGATGATGATGAGAATTATTATTATCATTATTATTATTGTTATTATTATTATTATTATTATTATTACAAATGCACAAATTGTATATAGGCAGATGGCTACTGTAAAACTCAAGCGGTTGTAGAATTCAGAGGAGAACAACTAAGCAGCATGTTCACACTGCCAACTCCAATGCAATGGCCCCAAATATAAATACTGTTATGTTAGGGAACTGGGTAATGACTGACCACTGTTAACAAATGCCCTGTATTGAAGTCAACATAACTTGAATATTTTTTTTCTTTTTCCTATATACGATTCCTTTGCACTCCATGGCCCAGTCAACTTCCCTATATCTCATCTGTTGTCCCAACAACAACAATAAAGAGAAATTTGTCAAGATTCTGTTTCTGTCCATCATAACCATAATAATATTAACTACAATCTAACATCCTTCAGTGATTGCACTGTATTATCAAATTCTTCCTACAAATAAAATATATTGTACATCTTATGTATTTTCATAAGATCCTCTACCGTTTCGTTTATTTTTTCCATCTGTCCTTCATGAAAAAAAGGGAGATGTTACACTCGAAGCAAATCTTCCCTCTGAAATTATGAAAGATATCTATAGTCTCACTGCACAGTTTTTATTTGCACTGTACAATAAGATTTCTAGATTATACAATACCTGCACTGTATAGCAGTACCAAACCATGGCTCTTAATGATGCTGGCACGCAGTTTGTATAGCCTTTAAAATGCTGGGATCCTGCAACAAGTGTAACCCCAAAAACCTACACTCTGTAAATCCCAGGAGAGGGCCTGCTATTATACAGTTGAGAAAAGTAACCTTCAATTGCTTTGTAAATTCTTATTTGCTCCTCCATCAGTTAAGAAAATAAATACTGTATTGGTACTACTGTTGTGTACTCTGCACATCTTAACTGTGGCAAAAACACAGTGGAGTAAACTTAATATCAATATCTATAATCTGTATGTTTGGATATCCATACAAAATTGATGTGAGGAAGGTTTTGCTTTGGCACAGATTTTGCTGTAGCAGTTCCCATTACATAGTTCACTTCACTTCCATTGCCATTAATGAAAACAGAAACACTTAATACATTAAGTGTATCTGTGATAATTCTTGGCTTGGTACAGTTTAATGTGTATGGAACTGTCCACTTAATGTCTGCATCCTTTGTTCACTCCCCTTTGTAGTTTTTTTCCCTTGACAACTGTCTTATTCTTAGTATCATGTAATTAAATGTAATGGACAATGTTGTCTAATCATTTGTGTGTGCTTTCTGTTTTTCAGAATGCAACCTAGGGTTTAAAACAAACGCGGCCCTTAAAATCCTTTCTCGCTTTCTGCACATACTACTCATATTTGAGTCTCTTGTACATTTTCCTTGGAGCTATTCTTAAACAGAAGTGGTTCAATTTGCGGGTTTTGGCTCTGACCCATTAAACCCTTTAGAGATGCGTGTAAACTCAAAGGTGGAAGGGGGAGGGGCAGAGGGAGGGGGGATGACATGGTGTTGGAATTAGGGTTAATGTTGCTCCCAGATGTGGTCTGCAAATTAGCCGAGGAGATCGGGACTTGTGTACAGGAAATTGGGGTCTGAGAAGGCAAAGAAAGAGACGGAGGATTGTTATTATTGTTGAGAATTCCCCCAGGCCCAGAAACTCCGCCACCAGTCCCTGTCCCAATTCCCATTCCCATGACATTATTGTTAAAATGATGTGCCTTGTAGTAATGGTTAAGATGCTCTGCTCTCACTAAATTCGGAAGGTTGACAATTTCTGGATGGTGCAATCTTAAACTCTGCCCTCCTCCACTGCTTCCGCCACCTCCATGTATAGTAGAGCCCCCAGAAATCACACCGCCACCACCAACTCCGTTTCCTCCTCCGGTTGCAATTTCATCCTCGACATTGATAATCTCAATGGCCCGTGCTGGCCCGTGGTGTTTGTGAAGCTGGTGCTGCTTTCTGAGCTTGTAGAAGACGACTAACATGACCGCTGCCATGAACGTAATGGCAACAAAACAGCCGATGATGATTTTTGTGGTCTTCATCACATCATCCAGACCAGATATATCAGGGACATTAGTTATTAGCACTGTAAAAGCCTTTTCGGTTGACACGGTGGCTTGGGATGAGGACCTTGAGGGTGACGAAACTGAAGAGGTGGTGGATAAGGTTGTGGTCATACCCCAAACTTCCCCTGGCATTGTGGGACCAGGAATTCCAACAAAGGTTTCATTGATGTACTGGCGGGCAGAATGTTCCTCTTGACCGGTCTCCGTCGTTTCCACTGTGACAGTGGTGAAATAACTGTAACTGTTGCTGGCGTCCGAGGCAGACACGTTTAGCACCGCTGTTGCTGTGGTGTTGCCCGCAGAGTTGGTCACCATGCAAGTGTATTGGCCTGTATCTTGGACTGTGACGTTGGTGAAATTCAATGTGCCATCATGCAGCACTGAGATTCGAACCCTGTATGACCCATGGGTCATGAGGGTGCCGTTCGGGGTAAGCCAGTTGACTGAGGTCATGGATGTACCGGTTCTGCACTTCAACTCCGCTGCCATCCCCTCAGTGACATTCAGGTCTGTTGGGGGCTCAACAATTACAGGGGCGTAGCAGGTGAAGTGGCTTTGGTCTAGCTCCCCAATATATCTGCCCTTTAACCCTGGTGGAGCATGACAGCGGGCACAACAGGTAGTGTTGCTGGGTACCGTCTCCTTCAGCCACCAGCTCAACCATAGAACGTCACAGTTGCACACCCAGGGGTTGTGATTAAGATGTACCCGTTCCAGTTGGTGAAGTGGGGTGAAGAGGTCATGGGGAAGAGAGTGAAGAGAATTGTGAGAAAGATTCAACTCTTCGAGGTTTTTGAGGTCGTCGAAGGCATTCCGCTCGATGACCGACACTTGAGAGTGCATGAGCCAAAGCTTGCGCAGTGACACGAGCCCTTGGAAGGAACCTGGCCGAATGATTTCCAGCCGGTTTCCCGAAAGCTCCAGCTCCTCAAGGCGCTCCAATGGTGTGAGGTTAGGTATGTCCTTAAGTCCACACATGCCCAGATTCAGGTAACGCAGGTTGATGAGTCCCTCAAAGGCAGCTTCAGAGATGTAGTCCAACTTTTTCAGTTCCCCTAAGTCCAGCCGCCTCAAGGAGGGCACGCGGTGGAACGCATACGCAGGCAGGGTCTCAATGGGATTATTCCGCAGCCACAGTTCCCTCAGCTTGCTGAGGTACTCAAATGCCTGGGAGGGGACTAGCGTGAGGCGGTTGTCAAACAGCTCAAGAGTGTTGAGGTTAGGGAGGCCATTGAAGGCCCCTACCTCAATTTGACGTATCTGGTTTTTAGAGAGCTGCAGAATCTCCAGATGCCGCAGGTGCTTGAATGTGTCAGACTTTATCACCTGTAAAAACAAACAAAAAGGCAAAGAGTGTATGTTACAACATACTCGTATACCATATCCATTAACATACTACTTTATCTACTGCACACCTTTGTACACTACAATGAAATAGTACTTAAATGAGACGATTATATACCATATATACATCTCACTACTGTATTTTGTAATTCTACAAATGTTATAAATACCATTTAAATTTTAAGCAAGTATTACAAAAATTCAAATTCAACTAAAAAAATGCTACGATGTTTGTTAAAGCATAGCTACATAAGCAGACAAAATCATTTGTAAGCATATAAAGATCTCCTCAAAAGCTTCTTGGATGACATGCAGCAGAATCTACATAGTATTATTTTGGGTTTATGCGTTTGTTCCTACCAATTGAAATTCCAAGCCTTGCTGGCAATCTATGATCAGTTAGGTGCCTACAGTAGTATGTACTCCTGTTACTCACTGGAATAAGAACAGAAATTCATTATCGTAAGGGAAATCTATGTTAAGGGCATGACCTCCATTTTATGAATCTATTAATTTTTTATGTCTTTTTTCCATAAGTTCACATTTGGGCATGCTACGAATTACCTGGATAAGACTCTTTTTACTTTAGTTTCGTTCTCTAGTCTGCTCTGCGATCAATTTTGACTTGAATGTGTCTTCTGACATATTTTACCATATGGTCATTATTCAGCTTGACTGGCTTTATAACATTTATTAAATTAAAATATTTTTTTTTTACAAACACATGCGAGATTTTGATATTAATACTAATTGGGCACTTAGATATTGAGCCAGAAAACTACTTCTTGCATTCATCAACGTAGATTGGTTTTTAACGTGGATAGTCAGAGAAGTACCTTTCCTTTACGTTTGTTGTCAATGTCGGGTCAGCCTTTGGCCGTGTGGTTTAAACTTATAACTTTCTTTCAGCAAGAGTGTAAGCACATTTCTACTGTGATGTAGGAATCCTGATGTCAATATCTTAACTCTAAAAAATAGGACAGAGCTGACATAATAAGGCTTCAATAATTCTGAGCAGCATGTCATTGTTACCGCACATTTAGTGGGCATTTAGTCACAATGGTTATAAAAATCTCTGGCACAGGCATTGTCAAGATGGGAAAAGAAGAAAAAAATGACCAATTTCAATATTCACTGGAAGGATATTTAAGAGGCAGTACATTAACCTCTAACAGGACGGCAATAGGGACTGTGCACTTTTATTGCCATGAATCTGTAGCTTCTTCAGAGAGGAAGAATGTGGTGCAATCTGACACATCATCTTACCCTGTGCATGCAAAGAGTGATGTGTGCAGGTGTGCCGAGGCTGTTTCATAATGATGTGAAATCCATTTTCCCATATACAGCCACGGCTGTGCTCGTTTCAGCTCAGGGCTGCATGCAGCGTGTTGCAGGCGCATGATAACTGATCATTTGCATATCATTATGCAGCATTTTGCCCCTGATGAGAAATTCTCGGGTAAGGATCCTTGATCCTGAAAGTGCATGTTGTCACTGGGCTGCTTAAGAAGCAAAAACAGAAGGTTGCCCGGTCTCTCTGACTGCTTTGATCGCTGGATGTGAATCCCTTGCAGAATTGCTAGGATGTCTCTTCTGCAGAGCCATTTCGCCAGACTTTTTTCGCTCAGTTAATCACCACTGAAGCAATCTCTCATGGAGAAATTACACAACATTCCTCTCGAAAGATTCGGATTCCTATGTTGTCACTATGGCACAATATATTTTTTCCATCCTGTTCGATCACCATTTCTGTCTTTGAGCTTTACAATGCAACACAAACTATTGTGTTTGCGGTTGACCTCGAAACTCTACCTGGGCAGTGTGCAGTATATAGCATTTTAATATAAATGGATTCAATCGGTGCTTCAATTACATCCACAGCTGTTTAGGAATCTCATAACACCATTACCATTATTTTTTTTTAACTATATTAGATAACGTTTAGCAAGCAACATATAATTTCACCCACGTCGTGCCACACTCCCTTCTGGCCAAATGACCCTGATTGGTCATTGATGAATGAGAACTTCACTCTGGCTGACTTGACCTAACACATCAAAAAACACCCCAAAGGCATGAATAAGCAAGACTGGGGAATAACAGGCACAGGAGGGTGACATTTATGCAGAGGATACTCACAGGGCATTCTGCTAAATAAGCCAGCTAATCACAAACCCCTTAAGGCTCTCTTACATTATTCGCAGTATGACAATTATTTCTTCTGGATGCAATAAATCTGACCTTAAATATGCATCATTTACATTTATGTGAAGTACATATGCCTGTTCAACAATATGCTTACCAACAGCTTTTTCAATATGGAAATTGTGCTATGGAAGATCATCGTTTATAATTTGTTATAATGCACATGAATACATGCATAATTCTCCACAAAATAAATTTAATTCATCTGTACCTACAGTAAATGTGTATCCACCGACAGTAAACAAACGTAGAGGCATTTTAGTCTTCACTTTATAGGCATACCTGATTTTCTAGAAGGGCAGTGCACCAAATGAGCCCTTTTATGAAGAGGTGTGCATCCAGCCAAACCTCTGCTCTGCTACACTGCGCCTCCAGAGTTTTGCTGCACTTGCGGCTCATGCACTCGTTTACTGCTGAGGTATTTTAGGACCTTGTTTTTACTCATTTCTTTGCAAGGTATTGCATGTCTCCACCATCCAGAGCATTCATTTCTTGCCTACCCTGTTTGTGTGTATAACTGTCACCCTGATCACCTTGATCTTCTCGTTCTCGGTCTTGCATCTATTATTTGGTAACTTTCCCTGTTTAGCTCAGAGCAGAGCTACAGCTTCCTGCCTGTGTTTGACTATGGATTTTTGGTTAATGATTCGGACTGTGGATTTGGTTTCTTCATATTACCTGTTCCACAATATACTACCTGTGTCTCAGATCACAACTCCAGGACTACGACTTTGAAAAAAAAACCTTGTGCTTCCGCAACTGAATCCTCTCTTTATTACTCATATATTCTTCGTGTTTGACAGTTGTGATATATGATAAATATTTCAAGACCATGAAACAATACAGTAAACTGGCAGTTCAGAAAGTCTCCTGGAATAATAATAGTGTGTCACATTTTTAGTCCAACCTCCAAATATCTGAATAAAAATAATTATCGACATTCGCAAGATTATTGTTACTCTAAGAGGGGAAATTTTCTTAGTAAAAACACCCTTTTTACAGGCATGCGTCGCTTAATGACAAGGATATATATAAGCAGATTATAAGCATGCATACACTTTAAAATAACACTAAAAAGTGGAGTATA
>JAODKE010003991.1:0-12949 GCA_026779605.1 Mormyrus hasselquistii
TGAGAGAAGTATTACTACACAGGTACAACCCTGGATATATTGTAATTTGTGTAAGAATTTCAGAGTAGATGCAATAGGCCAAAGGTTTAATGTCCTTTAAATAGTCCTTATAGAATTGTAGGTTTAGGATCTTTACAGAGAAAAGATGCATGCCATCATTTCATAGGTGGTGATAATAATTTAATTCAAATGATGTAGAAACAGTGCCTCCAAGTGGCCTTGGTATGATATTACAGAATTGTAGGTATCTTTACAGAGAAACGATGCATACCATAATTTCATAAAAGTACCTGTTAAGCTTTCTGAAGATGGTCAAATGATGAAGTGGCCTTGGTCTGATTTTGACAATGCTGTAAAGTTTCCACTTTTAATTTTTAATTACAGGCTTTTAGTGCTTAACAGAGTCTGAATCTAAAAAGCATTGTAATACACACAAAGTACAAATGTAACAACATGATTTTAAATATGTACTTTTAGGGTAGCATCAGCTGGTCAGACCTGGCCAAGCCTTACTATTATAAGCCAATCTTGATTTCCACAACAATGAGGTTCCTTCAACAAATGACTGGCATCACTCCCATCCTGGTTTACCTAGAACCCATCTTTCTAAGAACCAGGATCACCTTGGTGAGTATCAAGAGTGTACACTGGGGGGTATTCCATGAAAGTAGCTAAAGAAAGTCAGACATTCCCGAAAAAGGCTGACTCAAACTAGCACCATCTCTAAACTTAGCCTTATGTTGTTCCACCAATGCAGTAACTAATCAAGGTTTAAACAAGACCGACTTGCATAGTATCATGAGTACCATTAGTATCATTAGTGCGCACACCCACAATATTTAAGAAGCCCAAATGAATGGATGAACGATTGATCGATCAAATGAGTCGGAAAGCGTGTAAAACGAGAGTGGTGTTTCTTTTCCGCCACAGAATAAATGCTGCTGATGGAGCTGTATGAAGAATACAAAGATGTAATGGCTAAAAAAGGCAATACTGTGGCCATAAATAAAGCCACAGAGTTGGTTTGGCAAAGAATTGCAGACAGTCTAAATGCGTAAGTTATAAATATTACAAGTGCCTGGCACAGTGGCATGGCGGTACAGTGGGTTATGCTGGTGCCTTACACCGCAAAAGTTCCTGGTTTGATCCCCATATCCAACGGGGAACCGTCTGGGATGTTATTCTTTATTATTTGATCTCCGTAAAATCCGCATCCGTGTGAAATGTTTGGCACAAATAACCGTACCTTGTCTTTGCTTTTTACTAAGAAACTTTCAAAGTAGACTGTGACTAAACAAAATATGAAAATATCTTCCTGTTATTTGAATGAATTTTTTTTCAGATTCGGTTATTGCATTTCATGTTTGACCTTTGTAATATTGGTACGCTTTTATTTAAATTATTTTGGAATTAATTGGAATGCTGAGACATGATTTTTATAAGCTTTATTATATTTATTTCATGACATGAGTGTTGAGAGTGCGGAATTTCATCCTATGAAATGATCTTTTGGGAATCTGTTCCCACATGTCGGACATTCTTTGAGACAATGCTTAGCTAAGCAAGACAGTTAACCTAGTCCAGAGCAGACTTGTTCACTTGCATAAGTTACCATGGTAACTCAGCGAGGATTCATTTAAGACACATTGATGGAACGGAACTCCTACTTAAATGAGCCAGACTTGTCAAAATAAGTCAGACTTTCCTTTAATCCTGATTCATGGAATACTCCCCTGGAGACTTTATTAGTCTTAGACTTAAGTATTATTATTAACAAAATAATAGGGTTACAACCACAAGAAAAACAACAATATCCATCCATCCATTTCCTACATCTTTTCCGGGTCGGGTCACAGGGGCAGCAGTCTAAGCAGGGAAACCCAGACCTCCGTCTCCCCACCTACTTCGTCCAGTTCCTCCAATGGAATCCTCAGGTGTTCCCAGGCCAGCTGAGAGACTTAGTCTCTCCAGCATGTCCCGGGTCTTCCCTGGGGCCTTCTCCCTGTGGGACATGCCCGAAGCACCTCACCAGGGAGGTATCTAGGAGGCATCCTAACCAGATGCCTGAGCAACCTCATCTGACTCCTCTCGATGTGGAGGAGCAGCGGCTCTAAAAGTAAGAGTCCCTCCCAAATGACTGAGCTCCTCAGTCTATCTCTAAGGGAGACCCCAGCCACCCTGCGGAGGAAACCCATTTTGCGACCTCGTTCTTTCTGTCACTACCCACAGCTCATGACCATAGGTGAGGGTAGGAACATAGATTGACTGGTAAATCGAGAGCTTTGCCTTTTGGCTTAGCTCCTTCACCATGACAGACCGATGCAGCGCCTGGTTCACTGCTGACACCACACCGATCTGCCTGTCGATCTCCTTCTCCATCCTTCTCTCACTCGTGAACAAGACCCTGAGATACTTAAACTCCTCCACTTGGGGAAGGACTCCCTCCCCGACCTGGAGAGAGCACTCCACCTTTTTCCGACTGAGGACCATGGTCTCAGATTTGGAGGTGTTGATTTTCATCCCAGCCGCTTCACATTCAGCTGTGAACTGGTCCAGTGAGAGCCGAAGGCTATGGTCCGATGAAGCCAACAGTATCAAATCATCTGAAAAAAGCAGAAACCTTATCCTGAGGTCACCAAACCGGGCACCTAGAAATTCTGTCCATAAAAGTTATAAGTAGAATTGGTGACAAAGGGCAGTCCTGGTGGATTCCAACCTGCACCGGAAATGAGTCCGACTTATTGCTGACAATGTCAAGGTTTGACACCGGTCGTTCAGGGACCGAACAGCTCTTATAAGGAAGCCCGGCACCCCAAACTCTCGGAGCACTCCCCACAGGACTCCCTGAGGGACACGGTTGAATGCCTATTCCAAATACAAAGCACATGTAGATTGGTTGGGCAAACTCCCGTGCACCCTCCAGGACCCTTCCAAGAGTGTAGAGCTGGTCCAATGTTCCATGGCCAGGGCGAAAACCACACTGCTCCTCCTGAATCCGAGATTTGACAATCCGGAGGACCCTCCTCTCCAGGACCCTCGAATAGACCGTACCAGGGAGGCTGATGAGTGTGATCCCCCTCTGATCCCCCTTCTTGAAGAGGGACAACCACCCTGGTCTGCCAGTTCAGAGGCACTGCCCCCAATGTCAACCAGGACAACCCTACAACATCCAGAGCCTTGAGGAACTCCGGGCAGATCTCATCCATCCCCGGGGCCCTGCCACTGAGGAGCTTTTTAACCACCTCAGTGACCTCCACCCCAAAGATAGGGGAGTCCACCCCCAAGTCTCCAGACTCTGCTTCCTCATTGGAAGACATGTCGGTGGGATTGAGGAGGTCTTCGAAGTATTCCTTCCAGTGACCCACAAAGTCCCGAGCTGAAGTCAGCAGTGCCTCGTCCCCAACATGAACAGTGCTGATGCTGTGCCGCTTTCCTACCCTGAGACCGGATGGTGGATCAGAATCTCTTCGAAGCCGTCCAGAAGTTGTTCTCCATGGCCTCACCAAACTCCTCCCATACCCGGGTTTTTGGCTCAGGGAACCCTGAAACCAGGTTCTGCTTGGCCCGCCGGGAATTCATCAGCTACCTCTCTAGTTCCACAAGCCAAAAAGGTCTGATAGGACTTCTTCTTCAGCTGATGGCATCCCTCACCGCTGGTGTCCACCAGTGGGTTCGGGGATTGCTGCCGCAACAGGCACTGGTCACCATACGGCCACCTTAAGGTCTGCTGCCTCCACAATGGAGGTGTGGAACATGGCCCATTCAGACTCAATGTCCCCCGTCTCTCCTGGCACATGAGCAAAGTTCTGCCGGAGGTAGGAGTTGAAGCTCCTTCTGACAGGGGATTCCCAGCAGACCCTCACTATGCGCTTGGGCCTGCCAGGCCTGACCGGCTTCCTCACCAAAGGAGCCAACCCACCACCAGGTGGTGATTAGTTGACATCTCCGCCCCGCTCCTCACCCGAGTGTCCAATACATGCGGCCACAATCCCAATGATGCAACCACGAAGTCTATCATTGAACTGTGGCCTAGGGTCTCCTGGTGCTAAGTCTACATATGGACACCCTTATGTTTGATCATGGTGTTCATTATGGACAATCCGTGGCGAGCACAGAAGTCCAATAACAAAACACCACCCGGGTTTAGATCAGGGGGGGACGTTCCTCCCAATCACACCCCTCCAGGTCTCATTGTCATTGCCCACATGAGAATGAGCATTGAAGTTCCCCAGCAGAACAGGAGAGTTCCCAGGAGAAGCGCTCTCCAACACTCTTTACAAGGACTCCAAAAAGTGTGGGTGTTCTAAACTGCTGTTTGGTGCATAAGTGCAAACAACAGTCAGGACTGTCCCCCCACTCAAAGGCGAAGGGGGGCTACCCTCTCGTCCACCATGGTAAACCCCAATGTACAGGCACCCAACCAGGGGGCAATAAGTTTGCCCACCCCTGCTCGGCACCTCTCCCCGTGAGCAACTCCAGAGTGGAAGAGGGTCCACCCCCCCTCGAGGAGACCATGGTTTTAGAGCCCAAGCCGTGCGTCGACATAAATTGTATATAATGCAACACTTACTTGTATATCCACGCATACTCTCAAACGTAACAAAAGGGGAGCTGTCGACTGAGAAGTTAATTAACTAAACCAAAATATATGCACTGACTCCTTTATGCCAGCTGCCTGCATCCTCACTTTGCCCTCTTCCGGTCATACTGTATGTTTTACGGACGCACGTTACCAGTCCTCGGACGCAGAGACGGATTATGGGTTGTGTGGGCCCCTGGGCAAAACGTTCACGAGCCCCCCCCCCACCACCACAACCACCACAATTCAAGGGCCCTTGGTAGCCAAACGCCCTCCCTCCATGTTTCAGAGGCCCTATAGGGTCAGGGGCCCTTGTAGGCAGAGGATCAAAGAATGTAGGCCCTCTAAAATAGACAAACGAAAATACATTGTTGATAAGCGTTGCAAATTGTTTTGGGCTAGGGGCCCCACTGGGTCCATAATCCGTCCCTGCTCGGACGTGGCAACGTAAAGAAATTATAATAATTACCGGGTCTTTTGTACATATTATATTACAGATATAGGCAGGAGGTTGCTACTACCTGTGTGTGTTCTTCATACAGGAGCCCAAATATGATGCTGCTATGGTGGGAGCCGTACGCCTCCTTTCTGTTATGACTGCTGCTACGTTAATGGACAGGGCTGGTAGGAAGCGACTCCTCTTCACCTCAGGTATGTAAAGGTACAGGCTGACATCTGCAAGCTCATCTTCTATGGCCCTGACTTACTGATAAGCCCAGGGGGGTATGGCACAAAGCAGGATTAAGAGACTTGTTGATGGATGGATGGATGGATGGATATTGTTGTTTTTCTTGTTTTTGTAACCCTATTATTTTGTTAATAATAATACTTAAGCCGTAAGACTAATAAAGTCTCCAGGGAGGTATTCCATGAATCAGGATTAAGGGAAAGTCTGACTTATTTTGACAAGTCTGGCTCATTTAAGTGGGAGTTCCGTTCCATCAATGTGTCTTAAATGAACCCCTGCTGAGGTACCATGGTAACTTAGGCAAGTGAACAAGCCTGTTCTGGACCAGTGTCACTGTCTTGCTTAGTTAAGTGTTGTCTCAACCAGTGTCCAATGTGGGAACAGATTCCCAAAGGAATCCACGCTCTTACTCACGCTCATGTCATGAAATAGATATAATAAAGCTTATAAAAAATCACATCTCAGCATTCCAATTAATTCCAAAATAATTTAAATAAAAGTGTATCCATATTACAAAGGTCAAACATGAAATGCAATGACTGATATTGGAAAAAAAAATCTGTTCAAATAATATGAAGAAGAAGACATTTTTATATTTTGCTTAACTAGTCGCAGTCCAATTTGAAAGTTTATTAGTAAAAAGCAAAGACAAGATACAGTCATATGCGCAGAAGATTTGACACAGAAGTGATTGATAGTATTTTACAGAGATCAAATAATACAGAATAACATTATACAGTAAGAATGATGTGAACTAAACTCAGAAGGTTCCCCATTGGCTGTGGGGATCAAACCAGGAACTTGTGGTGTGAGGCGACAGAATGAACCGCTATATCACCTTGCCACTTTCCTAGGAACTTGCAACATTTACGTAACTTACACATTTGTCTGTCTACAATTCTTTGCCAAGCCCTCTCCCTAACTTTATTTATGACCACAGCATTGCCTGTTTTCATGATAACATCTTTGTATTCTTCATACACTTCCAACAGCAGTGTTTGTCCTGCAGCGGAAAAAAAACAACGCTCTCATTTTAGATGCTTTCCGACTCCTTTGATTGATCAATCACTCATCCATTTATTTGGGCTTCTTAAATATTGCAGGTGTGTGCGCTAAGTGACACTATGCAAGTCTGTCTTGTATGAGAGATTAGATAAAGCGGAACTGCATTAGTGGAGCGTCATGAGGCTAAGTTTAGAGATGGCGCTAGTTTGAGTCAGACTTTTTTGGGAAAGTCTGGCTTTCTTTAGCTACTTTCATGGAGTACCCCCCAGGTGAGGAAGTATTGATAGCAGTAACTGTACATCATTGGTGTATATTAATAGTGCTTATCTATGGAAAAAAACAGCTACAGACTAAGGCTGACTGGTCTTTGCCTTTCCTTTAAACAGGCTTCCTGATGTTTCTTGCTAGCCAGTGTATGAGTCTGTACACTCACACCGGAAGCTGTCCCTTTGTGAATATCACAACCTCATCTACTCATCTCAGTATTCAGCGACTTCCTGACTTCCTGCGGAGTCCACAGTTTGACTCATTTACCCTCATCCCACTGTTAAGCACGATGATCATTATATTTGGTATGTTTGGTCATGTGACTGGCATTTCCTTCATTGTGTATCCCAACCCTATGCTGCCTGGGACAGATTCCAGGGGCCTCATTTATAAAGAACTTTCATTTATTCTTTGGTAATGTTCAAGGGAGGAAACGTATGAAAATCTATGAAAAGTAAAAGTAAGATGTAAAAAACCTTGCATAAACTGCGATACTCATTGTACAAGTTACTAATCTAAACGGATCTTAGAAAAATTTGCACATATTTTTGTTACATTTTGACAAGGAACTTTACCAGTTAGTAAATGTTCTGCATACTTGACCCCCCAACAACAAAATTACTTGCAAATTCTTTAAACCCATGTTCCTTGTCTCTATGTAGTTGATGAAATGGAGGTCACCCCTTCACATTCGCGAGTGTTAGGGGAAGAAGATTCCTGTGAATGTGAAAATTTATGAAAAATACTTGACCCCCTCCCCAAAGTCAACTCATAACAGTCTTGATAGTCTGAGTGATAACATAAAAACTCTATCTACTCCCAATCTAAACAAACAGCACTATACTGTACTCTTTGCAAGTTTACTTTGTCATTTCCTATCCAGACTTTTTATACAATATACAAACCATCTAAATTATGGTAAATTATGTACAAAGTTACTACTGTACACATTGGGAGCTGGTTGCCAAAAAGAAAGTAAGGATGGTTCCCAAAACAAACTTGCGCAGCATAGCTAAGGCAAGAATTTTAATGTTACTCACACTAACAAATAGTATCAGGTCTGGTTGGGGAGCATGCGCTGATACAGCACGTTGCCGCACGAACCACACAGCAAAACTCCTTGGGATCCTGGCTAGCTACCCCCCAGGCAGACACTCAGTCCAGTCCCGGAAATGGACATCCATTTGCCACAGCCAGGCGTTACATGTGTATTCCCTTGACCTGGTCCAGCCGCTTGAGTCCTCAGCAATGAGGATCCTGCAAGTCGGATCACCCTCAGAGAAATGCGCCACATGGCTGTAATGCTGCAACTGATGCTCCCTCACCATGCAGGAAATGTGCCTCATTCAGGATTCCTCTATCAACCACTTGTTCAACACAAAGTCAAACCAGTGGTACCCAAGAATTCTCCAAAGAGACACATTACAGAAGGAGTCCAGTTTTCGTCTCAGCTCATTGGATAGCGTCCATGTCATCTTGGTCTTTATCCAGGACACCTGCAATCCCAGACACTCCTGGCTCAGTCTCTCAAGAAAGAAAAAGGCTGCAAAGAACCTTTTGACAGGTGAGCAAGTGATCACGGATCCCAGTTAAGGATGACCCTAGCAAGGACCTTCCCCGGCACTGAATGCAGTGTTATCCCCCTGTAGTTGCCGAAATCCAGGTGATCACCCTTCCCATTCAAGATAGGGACTACAAGTCTGGTTTTCCAGTCGGTTGGGATGACGCCTGACTTCCAAATGGAAGCAAAGATTGCCTACAATGCCAGGAGGATAATCTTACCACCAGCCTGGAGAATTTCACCCCGGATACCACAGATCCCTGCTCACAGATTTATCTAACAAACGCCTCCTTATCTGCTCTCTGAGCCCTCATAGCCTTCCTCTTCAGTTCCTAGTATAGACCAAATCATGCGATGTGACTCCTTTAAAAATATCCAGGGTCCCCTGTGAGACACAACACCTCCTTCTGGGAACACTGACAACAGCAACACAACCCTCAGCAACCTTCAGGGTATTATCATGGAAAGTCTCCCACACCACATTAAAATAAGCGGTCGCACCCAAGTCTACAATCTACATGCAAACTCATCGGCAACAGCTTGATCTTGGAGCCTGGCCAAGTCCAGCCTCTTTCTCTTAGTAGGTGGTAGCCTGGATCTAGGCTGAATCTTCAGAGTAGTAACAACAAGTCTGTGGTCATAATTCACAAACTGGGCACTTCTGTAGACTCTGCAGTTTTGCAAGAGCCTCCAGCATCTGCCCACGCGGATGTAGTCTCCTTTGCTGCACCACCAGTATTGGAGTACCAAGTCCAACAATGTGGCTCAGGGCGTTGGAACCAGGATCCAGTGACCCGCAGCCTCTGACCTTTTGCAAAGTCAAGGAACATGAAGCCACTCTTAGCCTGGTCTCCAGACCCATGGCGATGACACAATCCTCATAGGCAGCTCTGTCAGTGGCAGTGGTCACATTGAAGTCACCCATAACCAGAGGATTGTCACCTCGTGGGCACCCATCAAGCACTAAACGAAGTTGTAAATAAAATGTCTCCCTCAATGAGATATCACTCACTGTGGTCAGCGCATACACTGAGACAACAGACAAGACACCCAAGGAGTGCCTTAGCCTGAGTCTCACAATACGCTCGTTGAAAGAAGTGACATCAGACACCATCGGAAGGCTTCGATCCGCTACAGCAACAGTATCGTAGCCATCAAGCTGACCAGACCAAAAGTAGGTATACCCACCTACAGAGATATGGCCACTCCCATCTGTATACCTCAGAGAGTGCTGCCACCAAAATGTGGAGTTTGGGATGCTCCACCAACTTGCCGGAGAGACAAGACGTTCCACGCGGCTATCCGAATGGCCTGCCTCAAACTGGGACCCAAGTGCCGCCATGCAGGTGTTGATGCCTCAGCACCACACCAACCCCAATCCCCAAAAGGCCTGACCCTATTAGCTCTCCGACAGTTTTGACTTGTCGGCCATCGGATTCATGGTGCTTGAAGCCTTCCTGTGGGCAGCTGCAGCTCCCGCGAAGAGAGCAGAAGGGTATCATGCCTGTTTATTTCAAACTGTTGTGAATTTTTGGCTGCAGTTTAACGTCATACCCAGAACCCAAAACATATAATTCTTATATTGCATGGTGCATAGGCTTACCTCGGTTTTGCACTCAGGACCTCTAGTGCCATAGGTGAGAAGCACAGCCCTACACCAACAACGTGCTGAAATAGTAGGTATCACTAATATTTAAATATTAAATTATTTCAGTATTGGTTTTGGCTTACACGTCGTTTCTGATCTTTTGGCAACATCGCTGTTTAATTGTTTGCATATTAATAACCAAAACTGCGAATGTGAAGGGGTCAATGTACATACTGTATGGGGGCACACATGTTGGTGCCAATACTTGCTTTGAATTTTCAGTAAATATATAAACTTACATTACACACGGTACATATTTTGGTATATATAAATTCATTAATTAAAAAACATACTGAATGTTACTTGTATATCAGACAGGGGTGTTGAAGGCACATTACAGGGGCCCTTGCATATGTGAGATTACGTAATGTAAGGGGACAGGGGCCCAATGTGACATTTTATAAGGGCCCCTGAATGTCTAGCTACTCCTCTGATATCTTACAGTAAGAATAATAAATATGTTTCTGTATTTAATGTGCATTTCAATAAGTACTAAAAATAACTCAAAATTCAACTTAGATGCACATTACCAGCTGACTTCCAGATGATCTTTTCTGTTTCCTCAAAAACACAACCATGACTGCTGCAGACCATTCATAAATGTGAAAACTTTTTCAGGATCTCTTTTGTTTACGTTATTCCTTTAGAAATCTGAAAAGCTTTGTATAAATATGCCTATGAATGTGTCACGGCTATTTTGTTCGTACAAAGCCTTTATAGGAGGCCCCAGGTCTTCTGTGCCTCTGTCCATGATAAATAGTTTGAAGATGAATGGATATTTCTCCATGTTGCTATCAAGCACCACTAGACTCAATTAGATATATTTGTTTTCATTTACTGTATAGGAGTCTACATGGTGTTTTGGCTCAGAACAGACATTGTGCTTCGCAGTTTTCTCAGACATATAAAGTGAAGCAGGACTGACATTAGTTTGACGTATCCATCTCACCCTCAAGGTTATGCCATGGGATGGGGTCCTATCACATGGCTTCTGATGTCAGAAATCCTGCCTTTAGGGGCCCGGGGTAAGGCATCTGGCCTGTGTGTCGGAGTTAGCTGGGTCACCGCCTTCGTCTTGACCCAGGTCTTCATGCATGTGGTGGTGAGTTACCCTCAGGTCTCAGTCATGCCCCCACATCTTGGAGGCAAACAATCACTATTCTGTCTTTGCTGTACACTCTGAGTATGTATGTCTTGATAAGCCTTAAATCTGCCCCTGATGCTCTGTCACTCTCCATTGGCGAATTGAATTGACCTTAAGAGATAACATTTGTTTTTCTTCTTTATCCTTGTAGGAAAACTTTGGCCTATTTGTGCCTTTCACGTTTTTTTCAGTGGTGTCAGTGATCAACATACTTTTCACAGCTTTGTGCGTCCCAGAGACAAAGGGACGGACTCTGGAGGAGATTGAGAACTATTTCCGCACTGGGCGCACTTTTACCATTAATGAAAACTGATGTTCTTTAGACAGGTTTCCAAAAACTTTGCTGGTTTCACAAACTTGCAGAATTGCCTGGCACTTTGTAAATGCCTACAAACTGACCACTTCCAC
Organism: Mormyrus hasselquistii; assembly: GCA_026779605.1. Classification (NCBI taxonomy): domain Eukaryota; kingdom Metazoa; phylum Chordata; class Actinopteri; order Osteoglossiformes; family Mormyridae; genus Mormyrus; species Mormyrus hasselquistii. The sequence goes on from JAODKE010003991.1 coordinate 11,301, forward strand.
AATTAAATGCTTATTTTATAAAATGTGCTTGATTTTTTCCCCCCGTTTAGAAGATGTAAATGATAAAACCAGGAGATGATGCAAGAATTTGTGTCTATTTTTGTTTTCCACTAATATACTATATGACTTGCCAACATATTTTTAAACAGTGAGTTACTGTCAGCGTTTGAAGAGAACACAGAAGATATGTGAAATCGGACATGTTTTTTAACATATGTAGAAATAGATTTTTAAACTTTATGCAGGATACATGGGAAAATGAAAATTAACCATCATTAGGTAAACCAACCATCCAAAGACACAAACATATGCATTTGTTATGCCACAGACAAATGTTACAGGTCAGACCTATGGGAAAATCTGTTAATCTACAAGTAACAAATGGGCTATCCTACAACGTAAATACACATACAGGCAGTCCCCAGGTTAAGAACTCGTACTTTTGCACAAACCGCTATAAAGCCTATGCTATTAAAGATTTTAGTTCTAATAACGAATTTGCAACACTCACGAAACATTGCACGGCTTCACCCACTCATAAACTCAAGGTACAGTACAGTACCGTATGTAGTTACTTTTATTATTATTGCATTATTATTATGCACTGTATTATTACTGATTTGTGTCACCTATAAATTAAAGACAGTTGCTCCTGCATAAATACAAAAGCACTCAAAATATATATTTATTCGTTTCACTTACAGAGATGTTACGTTATATTTAGGGAACTGTGTTTGTCTCTTCTGTTTGTTCTTGCTCAGTATCACTGAAACAAATGTTGCACTGCACAGCATTCTCAAACACATCAGGTTAAGAGCTATTGGTACGGAAACCATGTCAGTGAACTTGGTCCACATAAGAATCACATGGAGCTGAATAAGTGATATCAAATAAGCAACGACAGCGTTGGTTCTTCTTTTGTTGCTCAAAAAGTAAATATCCGAGATTGGGAGAAGTAGCTTCCCCTTCATACTTTCACTTTTGGTTGCTGAACTAGAGCTTAACAGACTACAACGAGCAGGATACACATGAGATGATGGATGAAAGAACAGCACTTCTGTTCTTCCAGTGCTACCGTTTATTTTCAATTTTTACCTTTACGTTTGTTTCTTTACTCCTACGCTGTCTAGTCACTCTATTTCTCCTTATCAAATGTGTTTATATGTTTTGTTGCATTTTACCGCAATATTAAGAACTTACTACTCTGCTGAAGCCCATGTTCCAGTTCCTCTTCATGTGTAATCGAGTACGATTACTCGCAGTGTTTCCTGACCAAACCTCTTACTTTAAGTGACTACTTTCTGACACATTTGAAGCTGGCAATTAGGGATGCGCGATAGTGTTATTTTTTCAATTCAACCTCAAATTGTACCTAAGAGTAAACGGTATAGTTACCTCCTTAATTTATATATGTAGACATATACACTAACTGAGTATACGAAAGTATATAAAAGCTACAGTGTCACCACAGTCTACAGTGGTCACGGGGTCACCAAAATTGGGTAATGGAAGATTGGAAAAATGTTGCTTGGTCAAATGAGTCTCTATTTCTGCTGCGACACAAGATAGCAGGGTCAGAATTTGGCGTGCATGACATGAACGATTGGATGCATCCTACCTTGTATCAGCAAGGGGATATTTTCTTACCA
>JAODKE010003994.1:0-12944 GCA_026779605.1 Mormyrus hasselquistii
TAGTTAAGTTCTCCCCAAGCGAGCTTGATGGGCCGAATGGCCTCCTCTCGTTTGTATATTTCTTATGTTCTTATGTCATTTCATTCTTGTGGAATTGTATTACAGATTGGTGTTTTCTCTTTGAAACAAAATGTATAAAATGTAATGGTTTAAAAAGCCATTGACAATACAATCAAAATGAGTACCATTGGTAATCACTGTGTTTGCAATGTTTCCAAAGAATAAAATGAAATTATAACCATAGATGCATATAACTGATATGCAAGCATTCACTGTATAAAGTGATATGTGCAGGAATTGCTTGTAGTAACAGTGCCCATGCATACTTATTTCAAATTTATTTGCTGTGCTATGACAAGAAATTACAGTGGATTTTAAACTGTTATACTGCAAATGCAGTATGAATTAGCTGTATGATGGTTAAATGCGTAGTAGTGCAAAAACATTACTATTAGGACAAAATTCGTACACCAACTGAAAGTGCAAGTGTTACCATGATGACTTTTCTTACCTAACTGTACAGATTTTGTATTTTTACGAACATGCTTTCCATCGATTACATTAATATTCCAGATTAATATTTTTTGGTTTGTGTGGAAACAGTAACCTTATCTTTTTGGTTAAATTATCAGTCACTGAAAATGCACACACAGTCTGGCCAAGATGTTTACTGCATCACATACTGCAGGATGTCTGTTTGCTGTCTGTTGTGCTGAGGAATGTTTTGCAATTTCTAAACAGTTTCTAGTACTTCATTTCCTGTCTGCACTATTGTTGTAATGCAGTTTTCTTCTGCATTGACATTTAATTGAAAATAAGTGTTTTGACAGAGAGTGGGTTGGTTTCTTGTTGCTGTGACATTAAGCAGCTCACAAGTCATGAGAAAATAAGCTCATTTGTTACTGCATGAATATGTGCAGCAGCTACATAGGAATGTTTTTGCCAAGGTGTGATAAATGCTGTCATGGCATAATCTTTGCACGTTTACTTCTTTTGTGACAAAGCAGAGAATTGAGTACATTTTGTTTTTTTGCTTAATTAAGCTAACATACAGTTATCTGGCTGTTCAGATCAGGAAACATGAGCATTTTGGCTGTTTTACAACGCAAGTAGTACAAGGTATTTACATGGACGTCCTTGGATTACCATAGGACAGCTACAGAAATGCTCAGAAGATTGATAGGCCAGGGATGTTCTCTGAAGGAACTTCATAAAGGAGCATTGTTTGGGAGATGAAGAAAGAGACCCGGTCAAGAAAGTCAGAGAATAATGAAAGCAGAGGGCCCTGCAAGACAGGGCCTGGGTTGGATTTGGAGTCTTACCCCATGTCAAGACAAGTGGTCAGGTTATACTGGAAGTCAGAGGGCTGCAGCATGAAAAGGGTGCTGAAGAAACCAAAAGCCAAGCTGATGTTTATCCTGACAGACTGAATATAAACTTCAGCAGTTCTTCTGGCACTACCCTACCCTCTGGGGGTTGTGTCTATAAACAGCTAGATACCACATTCTGGGTACAGGAGCTCCTGGGGAAAAATTACCAAGGACTCTGACCATGTGATAAATAGGAAAAGATAACGAGATGGACATTTCCTTATTCCGTTTCCAGACTCCCCATCTTTCCATTGTGTATTAATTAGTGTAATGAGATGAGTTGGTGTCAATGTACAGCACACCCCTCAACAGCTGTTTCATAGCAACTGTATAAATAGTTTTCTGTGGGTAGCAAATATACTCTTGCATAAGTGTCATGTTTGTATTTGGCTGTGGCTCAGCTATTGCACAAGTCCCAAACACAGTCTCCACAGTCTATGCAGTGGAGATGAGCAGCCTGAAAAAAAGCTATCTTTGTCCATCCATCCACCTGCCACTTATCATGAGGGCAGCAGTCTGAACTGTGGATTCCCAGACCTCCCTCTCCCCAAACTCCTTCTCCAGCTCCTCTGGAGCAATACCTTGCAAGGCCTTCCCAAGCCAGCTTGTGTAATGTATTCAATGTCGTTGACAAAATGTTTGCAGAATAATATTTGTAAGAAACATTTCAAAGATTCTACAAAACCTATCCATATTCTAACCAAGAGCTTTGCTTAGGTTCGAGAGGGCTTGGAGCGTATTCAAGGCAGCACAGGACACAATGGCTGGGTTATACCTTACGTAGGGATGCCAGTCCATCACAGGACACACACACATAATCAGAAATTCAGAGATACTTATCAGCCCACATGTCTTAGGACTGTGAAAAGAAATCTGCATGGCAAGGGGAATATAGGCAAATGTTACAGAACCGAGATGGGACTTAAATCCACAACCCAGGATCCACTGAGCTGCCATAATTATGAGTTTGCAATAATACAGGCAGTGCCCTGGTTAAGAACGAGATGCTTTCTCTAAGTCTATAATTTGAAAAATACTCAGCTGTGAACTCAGGCGTATCCCTTCCTTCAGTAGCAAACCTTGCCAGCTTCGGCCTGTTACACATTGTCTAACTGGAGGGTTGATAATACATTTGTCCATCGACATAGTGATAAGGTATAACACTAATAAAGGATATTCATAGATTCTGGACTAAGATAAAGTAGCTAACAAAAACTCTTAGGCTAATATGAGGTGCAAATACATACTCAGTTGATTACATTGTGTTCATTACATTATAATGGTTACATTGTAATGATTACATCATGGGTATTTGGCATGCTTATTAATAATATCATAATACTTATATTCTACGTTATATATTGCTACTCCATACCATCTCCAGAAATTTTCCCTTGGCCAAGTGGGTCTTCGTTCCCACATTGGTCCACATGATATGATCTGCTCTCCAGTCTTGCTTCTCACACTCACCCTGATACATGTACATATACACTTCTCCTGACTTGGGATTTGTGGGTGGGAGTGTGCTCACTTTGTGCTTATTGACATTAAGAAGCAGATATACTGCTGTGTCAACAGATATTGGGTTGTGTTTCATGCAGTACACATAAAGGGGCACCTTTGTGTGGTGCAAAGATGTTACTGATAATGTTTCTTCACTGTCAGATTTAGTGTCAGGCAGACAGCAGGTTTCAGCAGGATGGGCTTCGTTGGAATTGGAAGATGGAGACAGCGAAGACCGGCTTGGAGATAAATCCAGATTATCATCTACAACCGGAGATCCTGTTTTAGTGGGTCCTCTTCTCCAGCAGTCATAATAATGTCTGCGTCTTCTGAGGGTGTTGACCTCACCACATTCAGTCACAATTTTCCCCCAAAATCTATCAGGTGGTCTATAACACTCTTCCTTCAAAATGGAATGTTCGGTGCCCAATGCCACAACAGCTTCCTTGATGGCATCACAAATATTAATATGTCTTCATGGCATTTTTAGCAGATGTAATGGACAAGCTAAGTCCCAGTTCCGCTGGACGAGCACCATCCCTTCAGACATCGGGTTCAGCATCCGTATAAGAGGGTATTGACCTTTTCTTGTCTGTTTTGTCTTTTCTTGCCAGTCTCTGGCTTCTCCTTAGCCCTGTTTCGTCATCACTGTCATTTTCCTGAGGGTCGCAGGATTCACTTTTGTCCCACTTTGTCTGCTTCTTCTTTCTGTCTTTCAGGGAGCCATCTCTTGTCTGTGGGCACTGCTTTCCTGTTGTCCAGTTGATTTATTTTAAATTTCTAAACCCAAATAAATACAAAATGATTAATGAAGAAAATAACAGACAAAATCCAAGTTACTGTACGTTTTTTTTTGCAAGATATTTTCATTCATTATATGTTATTATTGTAATTCACATGTGTTCACAACATTTGGATATTTTATGTACACAGCAAATGTGCCAGTGTTAAATTAACACTGTATCCAATTTAAATGAACACAAGATCCTCAGTGGATCTGTTTGGGCGGTAGGCAAACTGTAATGGGTCTATGACTAGAGATGTTACGGCCACCGGGCGGTAGGCATTCAGGCCGGAGGGCTTCTTGTGCTTCGGGATGGGAACTATGGTGGACCATTTAATGCACGTTGGCACAATAGACAGAGCTAGGGACTCATTGAAGATATTGTTGAAAACACCAGTCCGCTGATCAGTGCGGCATCGCAGAACACGTCCTGAGATTCCGTCTGGTCCTGCTGCTTTTCTGATGCTCACCTGCTTCAGAGCCCGGCGCACATTGTGCTCTGCCAGGCTAACCCGAGCCGCGCCGCTGTCCAAACGCACCGGGATCAGACTGCTGTTACTCATCGCCATTGTTGTCTCTGGCGGCCGCAGCGGATCTACCAAGAAGGTGCCTAAAAACAGGTGATCTAACTGATTTCTGGTCTCGCTATCGTATGTTATTATAGTGGAACCTGAATGAGAAAAAGAAAAGACCAGAAAAAGATAGATAGCAAGAAAAAAACACAGCCTAGTCGGAGCGCACAGAAAGGCGTCACAACCTTGGTACAGCCTAGAGTGTTAAGAAAATGTGTCTCCACCTCTTCCCAAATTGCAAGCCCATATGAGTGGGACACAAGTACAATATGGGTGGCCCATATCTGCCCCATTTTAATGTTCTCTCATTTAAACTCATTTAGGCATTCAGCTGCTGTGTTTTATTAACCCACCATAATAGGAAAGACTCAGACCATCATAGCCTTTCCTCTTTTTATACAAGCTTTATTTCAGTTCAGCTCTTGATACCCAAAGAACTGTGCTCATGTAAGTTGGAGAACATTGAAAAACTGTTGTTAATTTATTTCTTTAAGCATGAATAAGTTTTTTTCAGTTCAACCATTGGCTGCCAGGAAAATGGGAGAGTTGTCAACTTTAAGTTGACTTGTCTAAAATTTCAGTTGCATTAATAAAAACTATTGATTTTAATGTATTAAGATTATTCAGTACACCTAACTTAAAGCAAATTAAACTTATTTAGTAGAATATTTACATTAAGTAATATAGCCAACTCATTTATTTTGATTTAAAACAACTTTAAATATTTGGTTTGTTTCACCTTCAGAAATTAGTTTACATGAACTTAAAAATTTAAAGTTTACAGTAAATGGTTTATTTACATTACGGCAATGCTAAAATATTAGTTGTGACAGATTGATAACATTTTTTTAAGTTGAACCATTGTTATATTTCATACAGTGTATTACTGTAGCATGGTATTTACTGGTACAATATTCAGTTTTGCAATGCTTCTCACATACCACCTTAAATGTGTGTGTGTGTGTGTGTGTGTGTGTGTGTATATACATGTGTGTGTGTGTTATATCTATAAATAATTTTTTTTTTTTTTAACCCGTCGATCTATTCCGTCGACCCTCCTTGGTCAAATTGTGCCCTGCAACCCTTCTGGTCGTATTATACCTTGCGACCCTTTCCCGTTCGACTTATTACCCTTGAACCTTTCCTGGTCAAGCTAGACGTCCCCTGGGGTCGCAACCCTCAGGTCTGCAATTTTAACACCTTATTTAATGACCCTTTCAGTCAGTCTTGGTTGTTCTGGACCACAAAACGGGTGCCTCGTTGTCCTTCTGGACTCGTGTCCTTTTTGGCGTCAACGGGCCCCGTTCATCCGATCCCGGATGAGCCCCCAAATCTGTTGATCTGTTGTGTGATGTAGGACTCAGGACAGCGTAAAGTCTTTTCAGCCTTCAGTTTATTGTGGTTGCTTACAGCACAGGCCTGGGGAGATACCTCAGGAGTTCTCCTCCGAGCCTCTTCTCACAGTTCTTTTTATCCTTTGTTTAGTTACCTTGAGTTCTACTGTGTGTTTCCATATATGGTTTGTTCCGGTATTTCAGTGCTCGCTATTTCTTGACTAGGGCCTAATGCTTTCATCTGACCTTGAACACATGGTTTCTACTGACTTGTGCATTCTTCTATTTCTAGGAGATTATACATATATTGTACATATATTGTACATAACATTCACTACTTTTGTATTACATTTGGATTTTTCTCTCACACTCCCCCCTTTAATACAACAATCACCAATAATAATATTTGTCGTTGTCATCAGAGTCATATTGATCCCCTGAACACTGGCACTCCTCTAGTGGGAATACAGAGGCCAGTGGATCACAGGCTGGTGCCTCTGGGGTAAGACACATCTGCATTGGGGGCATAGGATGAAACCAGTGCATCAGACATGGGCAAAATATACACAGGAGAGCAAACAGTATGATAAAAGGTACAACTGCGAGTACAATAGATGTCCATTTCCCAAACCATGCCTGTAAATAATTAAAGGGCCATGGCCAATCAGTGCGACCATGAGATTTCTGCTGATATAATGTTTTAGCTATCTGATGCATGCGATGCAGGGCATTTGTCAAATTTCCTGATGAGTCATCATGAGGTGGTATGTAGGTGCAACAATGATCCCCTATCATAGTGCAGACTCCCCCTTCCTTTGCAAGTAGAATATCAAGTGCCAATTGATTTTGTGTTGTCATTAAGGGGAGTGCGGTAAGTTCCTCCCTTGTAGCAGACAGAGCATCAGTAGTAATGTTTACAAACTTGGAGAGCTGATAATGGGTACTTTCTATCTGATTCCACGCCTGCAGAACTCCATACTGAGGAAACATTGCATAAGCAAATTGAGTAAGCCTGCTACGCAGCCGGTGGTCTGGTGGGGGAAAATCATCATCTGATGCTCCTCGTCTAAGTCTGACATGTGCAGGAGTGGCAGTGTGGGGATACACCACAGAAACAGTAGCCAATAATTTAACCAGGCCACAACGACCCACCCAGCTGGGCAGCATCCAAAGATAGATCTCAGTTCCGCATTCCCAATACCAATCCTGACCTTTGGAAGTTAACCAATTATACCATGTACTACTTCCGGGGTAAGTGCCTAGTCGCCAGGGGTGGAAATTCTGGGAAGGTTCTTGTTGCAGCAGCTGAACTTTTCTAGTATCATTTGGCTCTGAGATGTCACCCCATAAGAGCAAATTAAGTATCGGGCTACTTCCGTCGCTGGGTCGCATGACCTGCCTGGAGGAGGATGAATTGACATGGAACCCCAGGATGTTGTTACATCTATTAGGAGGCACCTCCTGTAACCTCGGGCCTCCCACCCGACCAAAGTATTCCACACAAAGGACATACGGCTGTGTTGTGTGACTTACTGTGAATTTCATTCTGCCATCGTGACTGGGGCGTATGACATTATGCGCCTCTTGCCGGATAAGGTCTAGCACCCCTTGAATTGTGCCTGTGATACTCCGTAACGGAAACGGCTGCCCTGCCGAGTGAGGCAGGGGTGTACAAACCAGGCATGGTCCTGAAATGTTGACATCTTTAACAGTGAAATTAGCATATTTCCAATACTGATTTAAATGTGGGGCCATATAACGGGGCTCACCCTTACTGGTAGTGGATAAGTCATCAACATTAGCCCAAATATATCCCACATAACAAGCCACAGTCCCTAGAAGAACCAACCCAATCCCCATACATATAGCAGGTGTCCAACATGCCAGGCTCGACTTCTTCATGTCGTCAGGGGTAGCACGATGTGTTTGCAGTGAGATTGATGAGTCCAGGTGGCGATCCCGTCGACCTTAGCTGCTTGGGGCGTGGTCAGCAACACCTGGTGTGGTCCCCTCCACCAGGGCTGATGCCAGTGCTTCCTCCGAAGATCCTTGATGAGCACCCAGTCTCCTGGCTCCAAGGTCGAAGTCACCGCTGGAGGATCAGTTGCAGTGTGTTTCACCTGTTGATGTAGGTGCCGTAAGTGTCACCTGTAAACTGAACAGATAAGTTAACAAATCGCCATCTACAGTTTCTAACGACACTTTTCCTCCTGGACACGGCATCGGCATGGGTCTCCCTGTGAGCACCTCGAATGGGGCTACCCCAGTGGCTTGGTGTGTACTGGTTCTCATAGCAGTGAGCACGAGTGGGAGACCTGTCACCCAGTCCAACCCTGTCTCAGTACAAAACTTGGCAAGTTTCCCTTTTATGGTCTGATTTGCCTTTTCAACTATTCCCCCACTCTGCGGATGGTAAGCGCAATAGTGGCACATATCCACTCCAAGCCACTTTAAGTGCTGCAGGACTTGGTTCACATAACGTGTCCCATTATCAGTTATTTGACTTGGGATACCCCACCTAGGAATTATCTCTCTCAGCAAACTTTTCACAACTGTTAGGGCATCTGTTTTTTTACATGGGATCACCTCTGGCCACATGGAGAACAAATCAATCACTACTAAACAATATTAATATCCTCTACAAGGTGTCAATTCAATAAAATCCATTTGTAAATGTACAAAGGGTCCCTTTGCCTGTGGGGTAGAGGACTGCAGGGAGCATGTGCCCTGCGTTATGTTTTGCGCACACTAAGCATCAGTGGACGTAATCCTGAGCACAGGTAGTAAAACCTGGTGCTGCTCATCCCTGCCGTACTAAATCTATCATGACCTCCTTTGACGCATGATCCAATCCATGTGCCATCTTGGCCAAACCAGGGTAAGCTGATCTTGGGACATAAGGCAATTGTGAGTCCTTATGTCTCCATACTCCTTCTCTGTCACTCCTGTCTGTAAATCTATTAGAGTAGGACTCTGTGTTTTCCCATTTTCATTTTCTGCTGTTACTCGCAATAACTGAGTTATTGGCGCATCAGGGTCCATATCAGCTCTTTTTGCTCACCAATCAGTCCATGCATTGCCTTTGCTGACTGGATCAGTTTGTTTAGTATGTGCCTTGCACTTCACTATAGCCAATTTACCTGGTTGTTGGATAGCTTCCAACAATTTCTGCACAAGTAGATGATGTTGTCTTGGTTTTCCTGTGCTAGTAAGGAAACCTCTTTGCTTCCATAGGGCCCCATGATCATGACACACCCCAAAAGCGTACCTCAAATCCATATAAATGGTTACCTTTTGTCCTTTTGCCCTATGATACGCCCTGGTTAATGCATACAGTTCTGCAGCTTCAGCAGACCAGCAATTTGGTAACTTGCCTCCTTTTTGTAGCTTACCATCCCCTGTGACCACCGCATAAGACGTTGCCGGGCTGCCGTTGTCCAACCTGAGGGCACATTCAATTCAATTCAATTCAATTCTATTCTATTCTATTCTATTCTATTCTATTCTATTCTATTTATATAGCACTTTTAACAATAGTAATTGTCACAAAGCACTTTACATTAACCAGGCCAGGACACCTTGCCGTAAGGTGTTTAAGGTGTTACAAACAAGGAACCTCCCTCCTCTAGGGGCTCCTCCTCTAAATCTGTCCTGGGCTTGGACATTGTCTGCGCTATTTTTTTAGGTAAAGCTTTTTGAAGCAGGTGAGGCAGGCCAGATGACCCCACCACAGTTGTGGTTTGACATGACTTAGGAACTCCCGGAAGATCACTCTCTCAGATAGCGGACTTAGTTGCTCCTGTGTCCATGAGGAATATTATCTCAGTGTTCAGAATGAAAAGCTTTATTAGTGGATCTTCCGCTGCTTTTGCTGTAAGGGATAGTTACTGGCCTTTCACCTCATCCCCTGTCCCCTCGTCCCTTCATTGTGGGTTGTTTCCGTCCCATGGAGGTTGGGGCGTCTGGTCCCTTTGTGGTGCAGGTGGGGGTCCTCCTTTTCTTTCTTCTTTCCTCTGGGCTGATGTCCTTTCCCATTCGGGCTGTCTCGCCTCCAATGATCTGGGCTCACACACAGGAAACACCCGTCATCATTTTCACCATCTGGCCTTCTCCCCCCTCTTCTCTCTCTGCTGCCGTAGCCTCCTCTCAGCCTTCCTCCACTGTAACCTCTTCTTGTTGCATATCTCCCTCTCTGTTATGATGACACGTGGAGTTGAGCCAGCTGCAGCTGCACTTACTGTAAGGTGTTTCTTTGCTTATCTTTTTCTTCAGAGATAACTTGTTCAGCATGAACAGCGTGGCGTTGTAATTCTTCCCAGGACGCTTGGCCCCAACCCAAACAGGTTGCTTGTTGTAGTTTTGATCGCAGTCCAGCCACATACAATGCTTTCATGGCAGCCTTCATTGCCTCTTTGTTGTTTATCCCAGAATGGTCTCTCATAAGAATCTCCAATCTGGATTCCCACTGGGTCACTGTTTCCTCTTCTCTCTGTCTTTCCTTTTGTATTTTTCCCCAGTCAGGTTTTTCTGTAGTAGTCTTCTATCCTTTTTCCTAGCCCCTGAAATTGTGCAGAGAAGGGGCCTTCCCGATCGTTGCTGAAATGTTCATTAAATTCTCCTTTTACTGCACCCTTTTACTGTTTTCTCCTCAGGACTTGTTCCCATTCTTTTCCACTGGGCTGGTATATCCCATCTAGCGTTTGCACTTCCTTCCAGAACATTTTGCCTCATACTTGTTGTGGATCTAGTAACAAGTTAACAACTTCCCTTAATTCTCCCATGTCCCAGTTCCGCTGAACGAGCACCATCGCTTCAGCCCTCCGGTTCAGCATCCGCATGAGAGGGTATTGACCTTTCTTGTCCGCTTTGTCTTTTCTTGCCAGTCTCTGGCTTCTCCTTAGCCCTGTTTCGTCATCACTGCCCTTTTCCTGAGGGTCACTGGATCCTTCACTTGTGTCCCATTTTGTCCGCTGCTTCTTTCTGTCTTTCGGGGAACCATCTCTCCTCTGTGTCCATTGCTTTCCTGTTCGCGGGCCTGCTTCTCCCCCTCCCCTGCGCCCTCCTCCTCCCTCGGCTTGTACGCAGGAAGATCTGTGATGGGAGGGGGCGGGGGCTGTTCCTGTGGGGCCGGCGGGGCTGTGGGGAGAGCTGGATACAAAGGAGCTGTGGGGGGATCTGGGTACACAAGCAACTCTTCCTTTTTCTTATGCTTTTTCCTCTCTGTTTCATATGGGACGCCGTTTGTAAAAGTACTAAACATTTTTGTCCTTTTTCAACATTTTGTGCAATTTTCTGACATTTAGCTAGAAGTCAATAGTGTTGTGGATCATCAGATTTTTTGCTGTGTAGATTATTTTCAAAATTGTTCATTATATGTAAATATAAAAGTTAATTGTAAGTTAAACGTAAATATAAATATTAAATTAAACACATTACATAAAACATCACACGTATTTACAAACATGCAAACGAGCGACGTGTAACAATGTCCGATAACCGGAATGGATTATGGTCCTCATAGATGCTGTGATTGAACCTGCCATTTTGCAAGCGATTTCCCACTAGTTTTGCTCCGGATCATAAACTATATCCGGTCTCCATTCACTTTTAATCGCTTTATTTCCCATCCCTGTTCACCAGTCACACAGCACGCTTCAGGTGAATTGTTAGTGCCCTTTAAGCCTTTACTTTGTTGCAAGTTAATCTCTTACACACAAATATTCACACATGTATCCTGTTATTCTTAATTTAACTTTAGTTCTGTTCCTCTGCAACAGATTTTTTTTTAACCTTTCTTTCCCTGCTTTCTCCAATCCTTAAAAGTGCGGCATGTCAAACGTCGTTTCACCCGGACTGTAGATATCAGATACTTTTTCCTGACGATGCTTTTCCTGTATTACTGTAGCACGGCATTTACCGGTACAATATTTATTTTTGCAATGCTTCTCACATACCACCTTAAATGCATATATATACCACCCATACATACCACCTTAAATGCATATATATACAGTATACTACCATTCACTGCTCCCCACATAATAGACCAATTACTGTTTCATGTAATACACTTATTTCATTAACTCAACCCCCCCTCCTACACATTTGCTGGAGCAACTTGCTTCTGCCCAGAATTGGTTCTTCCTGGTACAATATTCCTAATGCAGCAGATTAATTAAAAATGAAATTTTTAATAGGAAACTGGCCCCTCCCACAAACTGGCCGATCGATCTATTCCGTCGACCCTCCTTGGTCGAATTGTGTCCTGCGACCCTTTCTGGTCGTCTTATACCTTGCGACCCTTTCCCGGTCGACTTATTACCCTCAGCCCCTTACTGGTCAAGCTAGACATCCCCTGGAGTCGCAACCCTCAGGTATGCAATTTCAACGCTTTATTTAATGACCCTTCAGGTGAGTCGACTTCCTTTGTAGTAAGATATCACAATCCACACATATAGTTGTCCAAAAACCTTTTATTCCTACCTGATCTGGTCGGAGTGACGGGGGAACCATCCACCTCAGGAATCACGATGGGTCAGACACAATTGGTTGTTCTGGACTCCAAACAGGCGCCTTGTTGGACTTGTGTCCGTCTTGGCATCAACGGCCCCTGTTCATCCGATCCCCCCCAAATCTGTTGTGGAAATTTTGCGATGTAGGACTCAGGACAGTGGGAAGTCTTTTCAGCCTTCAGTTTATTGTGGTTGCTTACAGCACAGGCCTGGGGAGATACCTCAGGAGTTCTCCTCCGAGCCTCTTCTCACAGTTCTTTTTATCCTTTGTTTAGTTACCTTGAGATCTACTGTGTGTTTCCATATATGGTTTGTTCCGGTATTTCAGTGCTCGCTATTTCTTGACTAGCGCCTAATGCTATCATCTGACCTTGAACACATGGTTTCTACTGGCCTAGTGCATTTTCCTGCTATTGTTAGATTATACATGTACATAACATTCACTATTCACTACCTTTGTATTACATTAGAATTTTTCTCTCGCACTGCAAAAAATGCTATTCATAGAATATGATACTACTGAAATACAATCAGTTTGTTTTAATACTAGAGTTGGCTGTCCCTAAGAGTTAAATAGTAAATATCAACAGTTCATAGAAAAAGTCACAACTCATACCCAGCATCTTTCAGAGTCTGGTAACTGTTCAGTGTTAGCAAATTATAGTTTAATATTGAATTAATCAATATACCACCTGACATTATGTTAAAGGCAGTCAGGCAGGTAAAGATGCAGAACAAATCAATCAGAAGTACAGCAAAGGAAGAAAATGACGCAAATCAGCAATTCTAACCGACACGCCAGTGAAGCAGCAACTAGAAAAAGAAAAGAATAAGGCTGAATCTAGCAAAAAGCTGTTTCAAAAGAGAGG
>JAODKE010003995.1:0-12933 GCA_026779605.1 Mormyrus hasselquistii
TATATATTTTTTTTTTTTTAAAAACAGAAACCAGTCTAATGTTTTGACCTAAAAGGGAATGCTAGCGATCTGATCAGGAGATGAAATCTGAGGTGTAAAAAAAATCAAACTGGGCGATATAATATTTATAGGAAGCCTCCTCTCCTTTATCTTGATTTCCACCTCGATCACCACCCTCTTCAGTCGTATCCAGGAACTCCTTTTCATTTGTCTTTTGCATGTGCTACTTCTGGTGATAGAAAGGTGGCTTCTCTGCCCCTTTGCCTTAACATCAGCTTGGGCCAGGACAAAAGGGGGTGCTTTGACAGTGTATAACCCTCAGTGGGTCAGAGCAAAATCTAAGACTTTTAGGAGCAGAGTGACACAAAAGATTGGTGGGGGAAGTAGTTAAAAAGGAAACCCCATTCTCTGGTGGCTGAATGTGATGCAGAGATTAAAAGTTTCATTTAAGATTTGGTGGTATTCATAGAGGCGCACGCCTCAGTGGCTCGCAGGCAAAGCCTGTAGTGCCGCCGCAAACTTTTATTCTCCTGCACATTTGCAGACACAGGTCGCTTTGCACTTGAAAGCGGCGAGGAGAGGAAACGTGGGACCGGGGCAGCTGATAGCAAAGCTGCCCCACCACGACGCTCCTGGGGCATTTTCTAATTAAGGCGGAGGGGCTCATCAGGTGGCCTGACTTCAAGGGCTTTGCCACAGAGAGGCCAAGAAGTTGGAACCAACCAAACCCCCCCCCGTCCCCACAGCCCCGAGTTCTTCTCATCCAGGGTGAGAGCGGGTTTATACTTAGCATCACCAAAAAACGTGCAGTAGAATATCTCAACATCACTCTGCTTGCAATACCTGACATTTTGACCTTTTCAGCGTGGCTGTTTGGCTGTTTAGCTTTACCAGACAAGGCGATTCAAATGTTAAACAGCATGAGCGCCATAAAAAATAGACATATACATCGCAGGATTTCATCATGTAAGGTTACTCAGTCATATATATAAAAATGTTAAAATACAAAATAGTCTGATCAGACATTTTTTTTTTAACTTTTTTTAAACAGCCACTTTGTACTCTCCTTTATACCGCAAAATGCATTTTCAGAATTTAGTGTAGCTTTCTTGTTGCATAATATTTATACATTTTCAGAAGTTCTGCTTTCTTGCTGAATTGGATTTGAAGCTGTGGTATGCAAACATTTTTAGGTAGCAACTGTGTCTGTAAAATATTTTTTCGCTACTGACACGAAAAGCTAAAGGTGAAAAAGATGCTTCAGCCCATAATTGCTCCTTTTTGCATGTATATGTAAATAAACATCAGCTAAAATAAATACATACATAAATGTGTATTTTTACTCATCATTTCCTTTACTTATATTATCGTGTTAGAAACAATAGAATTGTGCTTGCATACACACAAGAGCAGGATGGAAGCGTCAAGGTCTTTACTAACCGCTCTTGTTCTTCATGTTTCTCTTTACTGGTTCTTTTGCCTCCTGTTCAAAGCATCTCGCTAAGTGAAATGTAGCATATCTGTGGCACTCGAGGGGACCCAAGGTTGTGTGCCTCTCCTTTATGCCAGCCCAGCGGGGGTGCTGCTGTCAGACTGCGTTCACGTGCCGCTCCCACATACACCCTTTCTCACAAACGCACATACACAAGCTCCTTCACCTGTTGAAAGCCACCAGCAGATTGCTGACAGAGGCCAGAGGCCTTTGTTCTTGGGCCCTTTTTTATTTCCCCTGAACAGACTGTAATTTCATCAATTTTTCATGGCTATAGTTACCATGAACACTTTACATTTCCATGTCTAAACATCAACAAAAAGGAATTTCATGGCCCTAACTCTACTAGGGCAGAAACACTGGCAGGGGAAGGAAGCAAACGTAATGTTTCACCCCCAGAAAGCAGAACCTTTTCGTTACAGTCTGGAAGAAAGATCTTTACCAAGTTTGTTATGCGCTAATTGCCTTTTTCATCCTGTAGGAAATTTAATTTGATCTTTGTCGATAAAATGATTTTAAACTATGTATTTCGGTCCCAGCTGTATTTTAATCTGACGGATGTAGTGAGGATGCTGGGAAATGCTACTGCTGCTCAGTAACTTGAGTACCAGTCTGGAAATGCCTCAGAAACTATCGCTGGTAATATATGTACACATGGAAATGCAGTTTGGGTTCTTCCTTTTCAGCCCCCAGAGTGGGATCTTCCTCGACTTCACTTTGGATGGCCGGGACACTGAGGCGTTGACTTTTAGCGACTGTGGGAATGAACTGAACTTGTTGCCAGTGGCAACTTAGCAGCTGCTGAATAACATCACCTTCAAGGAAAACATTCAAGGGATTAATATCCCCGACTCAAGGCTCTGAGGAGTACTTCTGAATTTTCTTTAGAATCAAGTACTCTGTAAACTCACAGCATAATGCTGTACAATCAGTACGTATTTGCATTTATATGGTTGTAATGTGACTTCTAACAGTTATCGAACATTCAAGTCAGATACTCATTTGATCTGTGAACGCAGCTCAAAAAAAATCCATGCCAAAAATGTATTTTCATTAAATGATAAAAGAAACCTAAACGCAGAGTTTTTCTGTCTTGCTGGGAGTGAAAACAGGGTCTGAGGTGAGGATGTCAGTTACCACATAAGTGCAGCGGTGCATGACGTGGTTGTGCTTTGCCTTTGTTAAGAAGCACACACTGGAGAACAGACGTGCGCATTAAATACCGAGTGTCTGGTCCCAGTGAAGTCTCTCCCAATTTTGTAGCCGGCAGTTGAGGCAGACTGCATTAGACTCTCCAAATGGTACACTTTTGCATTTGAATGTGCCAGTGATCCCAGTTCCTTAGAGACAGCTACACCACTAACATCTTTAATCCTTAAAATACTGTCAGCCCCCCTGAATGCCGCCGATCTAAGCATATGTGTAATTATTCTGTAATGCTCCCAAAATGTGATTTCTACCATTTGCTCAGCGGATCCCCCCACCCAGGACCCTCCTTTGTAGACCAAATAATTGTTTCTTTTTTTCACTGATTCTTGAAAAAAAGTGTGAAAGCTGCAAAACCGTGTGAGCAAAGCCACATATAAACTGATGATTTACATACTGACAGATTCCCATAAAAAATGCTTTATTTGTTTGGTGGCACATTGCAGTCATAAAAAGGCATGTTAAGATGGGATGGATATGAAGGCATCTTCTTATAAAAGACAAAGGACAGAGTCCTCCTTTTGGTTTAGTAAATGTGTGTAATTAATCAGAATCTGTGATCATCTGTGCATGTGGAGATTTATCTTTCTGTGAGTGTAGATTTTTTTTAATTTTTTAATCAAAGTGGCTTAATTTGTTAGTGATCGAACTAAATGATTTTTGATTCTGTGAGATATGATTAACCAAAATTAAGAATTATACGCAGCATTTGTCAAAATTTGAGCAATTTCAATAATTATATTCCAAATGAAGGAATTGCAAATATTTTGATTTACAAGGGACAGAATGCGCAGCACATGTAATGTTATAGCAATTAAATTGGCACGATTTCCAAAACAATGTGTCTGTTTAACTTTATTTATAGAAGAATGACACAGAAATGTCTCAGAATAAATATAATTATGATCTTTCTCTTTCCTGAGTACTGCATGAATTACTTGAATTACTTTAGCTCTTTGCCCTAAAATTCAAAGTTGAATAACTGTTGCTGCGGCTCTTGAACATTCACTGTAAATCAGAGCTGAATGCAGTTGCACTCGGTTGTTTATATCAAAGTTCTTGAATCGTTCAAATAATGGGACCTGGCTTTGTGGGCCTAAATAAAGAAGGTGATATTACACCACAGCCAACATTTAATTTGAAGAGACTAAGGAATGTGGAATTAACTCTAGCGAGGAGGAAGGGCAGCTATCCAGAAGGTGGGATACATTTGCATGTTGGGTTTCCATAAGCCGTTAAACCCTATATATACATTGAGTTGCATCAATGAGTTCCAGTTAATTAGCTAGAAGTATCACCTTGAGGAGGACTTTGAAAAAGTCACATTCATACCCTTTGCACTATCTTACTGGGGAATAATGAGTGGAGATGACATAGGCAAAGGCGGCTCTCTCCAGTTTTAATTTGAACCCTCTCTTTAATAGACAGAGTCATTGTGTCTAATGGGACATTCTTTTGGCACAGGGAGGCCTTAAAGTGCAAGTCAACAATGCCTCCACTACTCTGGAGACGAAAGAGAGGAATCCAGAGAAGTGGAGGCTGCTGCTGATTCTGGCGTTTAATTAAGACACTTCACTTGGTCTGTGGTGATTTTTCTATAGTTTGAGATGAAAGTATTGAGACAATTCCTCAGAAAATGAAAGTAGGGATAGAAAGTCTATTTGGAGAAAAAACGTCATTAAGATTAATTAAAAATTGCAGTCATTACTTAAGAGCAACGTGTTTTCCATTTTTAAGACTGTGCACATATGGTGAGTGTAAGAAAATGTTTAAACTGCAAATTTGGACCAATCACTTAAATAGTTGAGTAATTTCAGTGTTTTGATTTATGTGTCTTAGTAATAAGACGCATAAATAAGTCCACAACATAAACGTTTGAACTTGTTTCAGCTATTTATTTATATTCTTTTTATTGCATTATAAACTATTTTCTAACATATTTTATATAATTCACTTGTAAATATTCAGTTCAGACTGTAAATATGAAGTTTTTAAGAAACAAAAATGCAAGTACTTGTCTCTAAACTTAACATAATGGAAAAACGTCATTTTTTCAGGTTTTTGCATTCTCTGTTGGAAAAACAACTATATTGTATAAGCACAACACAAGGTCCATTCGGTTTAATAACACTAATTAACAAATAACAGAGCTGGAATATAATCAAATTGAGTATGTGATACAAATAATAACCTAAAACTCAATTTAACTTTGTTTGAATATAAAACCAAGTCTGATTTTGTCAGTGCCTTGATATTTTTGTTCCCAAAATGCAAAAGTCTCCATTTCCTGAATGGCCCTTAAACCAACAATGCTGGATTAACTTAAATATTTATAGCAAGCTATGAAAATGTTGGTAGGAACATTTCAGTTTGAAGCAGAAGTAACAGCTTGTGAGAGCTAAATCCCCCCTCACAGAAAGGCTGTGTTGATCTGAATAAATTCAATTTTTAAAAATCCTGCCTTGATCTAAGCTTGCTTAAGTTCCCTAAGGTCCAGGGACTCTAGGGGTCAAGGCCAGTAACAAAGGGTAGGGAAATCTGCCCTCTCTCATATTTCTTTGGAATATGTCGTAAGCTCCCACATTGCCACCAAATGCGTCGGTAATAATAAAGATTAAGAACAGTAGCTCTAGAGGAAAGAGCCTTTCAGATCTTTTGGGGCTTAACCTCGGCTCATAGTGTTCAAGTTCAAGAAAGGCACAGAGATCATGCCCCCTTATCGCCTAACAGTCATTGTCAGCTGCTGTTCATTTTGGCTGTCTTTGAATAGGATCTGTGTGTGATTAAATCAGAGACACTATCCCCAGTGGAACAGGTCCAGCAATGTATTTATCATTACAGAATAATGAAACTAGTTCACATAGAAATGTCTGTTCTAGGGTATTTCTGAGCTTTTTTTCTTTGTCTGAACAACCTTTGTTTTTGTTGCAGTACATTTATATATGTTTATACACAAAAATGGGTTAGGATCCAGCAGAAGCATGTATTGATGCATGTATTGAAGCAAGTAATGCATAAATTTGCGTTATATATAAAGATGTCTAAGCAACATTTGACGAATAAAGGTTGTATTGTCATTCAAAATTGAAGAGGATTCCAATTAAATAAAGCTAATTATTTATCATTCTAACAACACATTCATGCATGTGGTAGTTAACTACTACAATCAGGCAATGTAACTGTTCATTTTAAAAGATTTTTCTGAGTTTCTAAAATAAGAGGAGATTAATGCAAGGGTAAGTGTGGTATGTCCCAGCTACTGCTGCTTGGTGACGGCGCGGACTCCTCAGCACATCGGTGCCTCGAGGGTTACTACTCCGTGTGCGTTTTCCCAGGTCGGAGCCAATGCGGTGTCAGACCGGGCAGCCATGTGTCTCATGTGCTAACAAGAGCGCGTTCTGCACGGGCCGTGAGCTGGAGGAACCAGGCCCACATGATGGCCAGATTAGCTGGAACAGATGGAAGGGTCACACTCCAACAACTCTACACAGCCACATAAAGACAATGTTTAAGTGGAGTTCATTGGCTCTGACAGATACTGTCAATCAAAGCCCGTGCCCCTCACCCGAACGCTAGCAGGTCCTCTTTAAAGGGCAGGCGAAGAGAAAGAAAGACGCATTGTTGATGCGCTGAAGTCTCCCTCGTCACCATCGTTGCATTCATCAACTTAACTCACCAAAGGACCACAGCAGATGCGAGGACGGGGGGGCTGGGGGCAGTGACTGACTGTTTCACTGCGCACAGCTTCATATCAGTCTAGCATCCAGAGCACAACTGCTTTCAGTACTCCGGGCTTTTTCATCTTACTCCTCTAGTCATATATTACAATTTACATGAAGTACAATTTAATATATAGTATTCTTATTTCTATTTCTTAAACAATATAGGGATAAAATAATACTGACATTATAGTCAATCCATATCGTTTTTATTTAAGGAATATTGACTATACAGTTACAGTAATGTGCTAAAATGCAGTGCATGGTGGGTATGTACAATAAACATATTAAACAAATTATTGTGCACTGCAAAAATATCGATTTACCTTCTCGCCTCTGAGGTAGTATGCTGATTGCAGTGAGCGAATACTTTTCTCATTGGCTGATGTGATCTGGAGCCGACGAATCCAAAGCGGCAGAGCGCGACAATGTTTCATTTCACGGGACAGACTTTTATCTAGGATATTGAGTATCAATTCATCCTCACACTCTGAATCCCTCTGAGATGTCCCGGCTGACACAACTCCGTTACAGCAAATCAGGGGTCTTTACAGCACAGCTAATAATTAACTGCCTGTTAATATCAGGAAGCCCCCAGTTGCTGCTTCAGCAGGTCCCACTCTGTCTTTTTCTTTACTTATAGAGCAGAACAATGGAAAGGAAGGAAGGAGGTACAAAACCCCACCAGCTGTGTTCCTAGAACATGATAAATAAGCTTTACTTTAAACATGATAAATAAGAAAAGGCACAGTTTCCACAGAAGGTTGTGTGTGAGTCTTACAGAACACATTTATTAGGCTCTTCATAGTCGTGTGAAATTCATTGGCTCAACTAAAATAGAAATGCGAAATTGAAAAATCAAAGCATTATATGCATTTGTGTAGCAAGGCCTTGTAGATGGATTAGTTGTGGAATTTCTGCAGTTATTATTTGTATCACATAGAAATTAACATCAAAATTATCATTGAATGTAAAGGTTTAAACAATATCGTACATAAATACACAAAACCTCCAACACATACATTTTAACATGAAAAACAAAGAACAGTGAATACTTTTTTTTCTAGCAAAAAACATCATTAGGTGTTTAAATGTAGAAGCCACCCAGATTTAAGCAATAAGTGGATTTCCTAAATAAAGACACCACTATGCATAGATGAAAACCACTTCTTCATGTGAAAAAAGAATTTATGACACAACAAAAGTTGATGCTATTTCTCTGTACCTGGATCTGTGAGGAGCAGAAAAGGGCTCTGCTTTTAAGGCAGCCCCTGCCCAGTGGCAGGCTCCCATTGTGTGGCTGCGGAGAGGGGTGGAGCCGTCGGGCTTTGATTATGAACAGGGATTCATTCAGAGGCATCCTCAGGCTGGCCTGGGAGCTGCTCACATCACCGGAAAATTCAGTAGGAGAAAAAGTTTATGGAAGCGAGTAGGAGTTTATTCACCAGCGTCAGAGGCTTTTCAGGGCCGTGAGTGAGAGGCTATAAGGGGGCAATCAACCATGGGCTGGGAATTATCTCTGTGGGTCTCCCTACCTGTGACGACCCCTCAAGTGCAGCTAAGAGTCTCATTCATTGAAAGGAAGAACAATGGCCAAGGGGGACAAACAATTCCGCGGAGTCTATCATTCTGTATGGTGTTATCTTAGGCACTGAATAAAACCAGGCTTCCCCCTTTCTGCCTTGTAGTCAGCACGATTTTCAGGAGCCAGTGGTACTTTTCAGGCCTCATTCAGAACCTTTCAACAGGTTCATGAGGGCAAGAAGTGCAGTATATAAAAAAGGATAATAACTTCACTTGACTGCGGCCGGCCTGCGGCACCAGGAACTGAGCAGCCAAGCCTGCGTAAACTCGCCACCTCCGCATGCAGCACCAGAGCGGAATCTAAAGATGACACGTTGCAGTCATTGCAAAGTAACTTGCCTTTCACATTCATATATATTCCAACCTGCTGCCTATGCTGGAGTTCAGCATTCAAATATCCTTTGGGTTTAATTTTATGTTGACTGTGCGACGTTTAATGTTTCCAATATTGTTATGAATTCAGAAATATTTAAAATAATTGTAAAAAATAATTTCAGGTGATGTGCATCGTATGGTAGCAATGCATACATAGAAGAAACAAACCTTTGAGATTCTACGTTAAAAGCAGAGCAAATGAGCCATAAATTACTATTGGATAAATAGAGTAATACTCCTCTGAGATGTGTGCGTGTGTGTGCGTGTGTGTGTGTGCGTGTGTGAAGGAGGCTTGCTTCCTCACTGTGAGGGGTTATAAATGGGGGCTTCCTGGCCACCAGTGCCCTACCTCACAGAGACAGGGCCCCTGCCTGTGGGAAAGAGGAAAGCATGACTTATCTGAACATATGGTTTCGTGATTCAAGTCAAAATGTCTGAGCCCTGTTGCATCTGGTGCCATTTCAGTTTGTTAGAGATGCCACACAAGGCTGTGACGAAAGGAGACGAAATGGAGAAAAATACAGTTATTACACACTCAAGGGCCATTTTTTCGGCTCATTAGCCAGTGGCCTCCGTGACCAATCAGGTTTTGTCACCATTTCTGGGTCATTATGCCTTAATTTTTTTGCATAGTTATTCAGCCGTCACTTGAGGAAAAATGGAGGGCTAAGAAAATACTGCGCTTTCAGTAAAAAAAAAAAAAAGTCAGTCAAAAATAATAAAAGTTGAGACAAATTGGGGAAAGGCGCTTTACACTGATGAAATGATCATTGGTTTAAAAAGGGACAAAGAGGCACTGGATTGGATTATAGACTTGCTTCTTTTATATGAAAAAGGGGGTCCTTACTGACCACCACTTGCTGGGTGCGTTTGGGAAGATCGTACATCCTAAAAAAGATCTATCTGTCCTCTCTGGTGCTAAAGGCTCGTTATGATCATACGCACAAACACACGTGCACCAATATATGCACACATTGCTTTTTTAGAAAAGTCTTTAAGCAGCGTAGGTAAAATGGGAGTCGTAGCGGTGCAGAGCTGTGGGACTGCCTCCCCTCTGCGGGTCAATGCCTGGCTAGTGTTGATAATGAGGCCATGAGGAGGGGGAGACACTAGTGTCAATCACAGTACCCGGCGACACAAAGGGCCATAATTGGCGTGGGTCCATCTCACCCCTCCGTCCCAGTAGGCTACCGGCCCCCACGGCCCTTTCCTGCATCTACCCCAGCCAACTGCAAGCCATTTATCAGGGACAGAGGTAGGGGAGATCTCCCCCCCACCCCCCGCACACACACACCCCTCCCTGGCCCCGCTGTACCCCCTCCTATGCCAGCGGGCGCCGCACACAAAAATGCTGTGTGGACCGTGGCAGACGTACCATGTAACAACAAATTTATAACAGGCACACCATGGAAATGGTTGTGTCAATAAAATGACTGATAGTGAAGCAAAGGACAGGGAGGGGGGCTGCTTCCAGCCGGGTACAGTTTTGGTCCTGGGGGATATGGTGTAGAAGAGAACCTTTGAGAGGAGACCATTCTGAGCTCAAATGGATGTAAGATCTGAGTTGTCTATAACAGCACAGGCACTTGACTGTTTCATATATTGACTTTTTTCTTACTTTTAAGCATCTGAAATAATTTTATTTTTGTTTCCAGTGTATTCTAACTAGTGCCATTATATACTTTCATTTCTGACATACCTTAACAAACCTTAAAAAATGTAAGCAAGCAGTTCGAGAACCTTAAAATAATCCTAATACAGTAAATCTTGGTTAATCCATGGATTCCAGTTTATGTAGCAGAATTACTGTACAAATTGCTTAAGTAGCATCATAGTTTCGATGAAACATAATCAAGCAATAGAGCGGAATGTTTCTCATTTTAACCATTTCCATTCTGGACATGCTGAGCCATCCTGTCGCAGTGTATATGACCAGACTTCCACACGGCTTTCTACTTCCGGAAGTGGTTTTGTATTCATCCCTAATCTGCCACTATTGCACCCCCCCCCCCACCCCCCCAGGCTGAAGCTGCATTGTCATCTGAAGGAGTCTAGCTGGGAATCAGAGCAGGACCACCAGCATTCTGTGGCACTGGGACCTGATGTACTCATATTTCACCATGCTGCTGGTGGCATTGCCACATCCTTATGACCTTTTTATGATGCTGATCTATGGTGACACTTAGGGAAATATCATAAATTAATCTTTATACTCATACACACTCGTGTCACTTCATAACATTAGTTATATGTGCACTTGCATAGCTACACCAAAAAAATCTGTACAGAGTAGAAAAATTGAGTTATAATTTTGTTATATAATCTGCTGAGTTACACTTGTACTTTTTCTTGCAGTCTTGCAAGATTAATGCATCGTTTCATTATTTCCTCAAAAATAAAATTATTATATTATCATTACTATATTTATTTTTCTTTAATTTACTTTTCTACAAATGCTGTAACCAGTACACTTAATCAATACCCCAAATGCATGCCTCAAACTGAACTAGCCATGTATGCAGTCTCTGAATAAATGAGCTGCCAGGCCCCAAGCACAGTCCTAATTCCTGGTGTCTAATACAAAGACAACAATTATATGCTAATCAGTGTAACTTACTCATACCTTTCTCTCCCACTTTCTCCCTCTGTCAGTACAAGTTGGTGAAGTGGCAAATGTTTAGTCATGCCTCCTTATTAAGTCATTAGCTCTTTCTAGGGTCATGCTAAAAGGGAGACCACTCTGCTGCTCTTGCACCCAATTTAGCTGCACTCTTCATAGAACTTTAAGTGCTTGTCTGGAATATTCCATAACAGGCCAGTTTCGATTTTAATTGAATTTTACAGATATGTGACTATTGCAGTTTTAGTTAATGGATTTTATCAACTGCTCTGTCGAATGAGGCTAATAATGAATTTAATTTTAGCCAATTATGGAATATATTAGCCTATTTCATTTTAGATTCATTTCAAGATGAATAATTAATTGTTGACGTGAAGCTTAACAGAATAATGTGGATTCCATTGCTGGTCTAAAGAGCAGTGACTATGAAGTGGACAAGGGGATAAAGTCAATCAATAACATAAATTTCACTATGTGAAAATGTATATAAATATTCAAGGGAATTTGAAACATGGCGTATATGTGGACAATTTAAATCGAATCGAGAGATCAGGTAGGAGATGGAATAGAAATGTGACACCTTATAAATATACAGCACAATCAAGATGTTTTCCGATCATTCCGGGCAGTCACATTGTTCAGGTGTGCCACCACATCATATAGGTTAATAAAAAAGTTAATTTTTATAAAATCAAGATCCTCGAGTGCTGTCACGAAACACCCCCAGCTCCCGTATTCTACCCACACACAGCCCCACACACCCCCAGCTCCCGTATTCTACCCACACACAGCCCCACATACCCCCATCTCCTTTGTTAATCTAATGTACATTTACTAGTTGCTTGGCCAGGGACATCTGCTCCGTGCAACCAGTCAATATTGTGGAAAAGTTCAAAGCAGCCAGTTCATTAGCTGTGTCAGCTTTACAACCAGAAGGTAACGGTCTGAAAGTGAGCAACAACAATACAGGACAATGGTGGCCTCATCAAGCAGTGATTTATCATGATGGGAAGCCCTGTTTAACCTTTGGCCAACACTAGCCTCCTTCCCCTTGAAAGACTCTATTGTCAGCCACAGAGGCTCCGACTGTGTGAAAGAGAAAAAGATGATGTAGTTAAAGTCAAATTAAAATTTTAAATATCACAATAAATGGAGAAGGTCTCTAAGGAAGATGGGCAAGAGTCATGGGGAACGCACCGGACTCCCCACCTTTCCAGAAAAGCTAAGCAGCGTTACGTGACACTCCTCTCTTTAAATGCAGACACATTTCTGAAACCCGCAGTGTTTTTCGTTTCACATTCTGTGAGCCTGGCCTGTCTGCCTGTCATCCACTCATCAGCTTTTTTGTGTGTTAATTGTCTATTTACTGCAGCCTCCTCTCACTTTAGCGCAGAATGAATCTCTTTAGCCTGTTTCTCCATTTTTACGGAATTTCAATCTGTTCGCCTCCTATCCAGCCTTGTTTTCTTGTTTCGGATCAAGGTAATAAAAAAAAATAAAATAACATAAAAATGTTCATGAGCGATGATGCAGCTTGTTACCTACATCCTGTAATAGATGCTGAGCCGTGCTCAAAGTCCCCGTATTAACATTTCAAAAGTGTTAATATAACTAATAAGAATAATATATGCTTAACATATTGTTAAAGTTAATGGCATATTCGGCACGGAGCATGTGGTGTTGTGTAAAGTTCTGCGCACAGGGTTTCTTCCAAAAGGCCCACCCCCGCATCCATTTGCCTAAATAAATCTCAGTGCAAGCAGGGTGGATAATGTATCAGCCGTGGTTTGTAAACTGTTTTGTTAACAATGCATTGTAAAGAAAAAGGAGAAGAGGAAAAAGCAGTCCGGCACTGAATGAGGAACAGTTGGGAGGGTGTGGAGCAAGGCCTATTTGGGACAGGGGCCGCTATGCCCCCACCCCCCACCCCCCACCCT
>JAODKE010003996.1:0-12932 GCA_026779605.1 Mormyrus hasselquistii
AAATGAACCTAATAGTTACTGAGAAAGTGAGACAAGAACTAAGTCAGAAGTATGAGATCCATCCAGATAAGACTTGGATGACTACAGCGACGCTCGGCGAGTTCTCAATAAAGAGTAACTTCTGCTTGAATGATATCCCAACGTCTCCTGGTCTCTGAAAAAGTTCCCAACAATGGTCATAGTGAAGACTCGCTGGTCGGGATCATCTCTGATTGACACTTTACCCTCCTGTGGAGAGTCACTATGTACTATGGGAGTACATGAATTCCTATCATACCTTCTGCACCAGTATTTCACATGTGTTTTATATCTGTCGTCATAGAAACATGGGATGGTAACAGATCCTCCTCTCTGTACATGCATCCATTTCTCTGTGGACACACCTGCTGGGACAGTATGAAAATTACCAAACTGATTAATTCTCACTCTCTCTTATACCATTTATACACATATTAATAAAGAGTCAGAACCACCTTATGTTAGATATTAAACTTAGTTTTGTTGATTGTTGTTTTTAATGTTACTATATGTGTAAAAATAAAACAATGTAATAAAGGATTAACTGATCATTTATTTTCATAATTAGCATATCAGGACCATTACTGGTAAGGTCAGGTCAGGTCAGGTCAGGTCAGGTTGGGGAGCATGCGCTGATGCAGCATATTGCCCCACCCACCGCACGGCGAAACTCCTTAGGATCCCAGCTGGCGACCCGCCAGGCAGACACATGGTTCAGTCCCACTCTCCAGAAATGACCATCCATCTGCCATAGCCAAGTGTTATGTGGGCATTGCCTTGACCTGGTCCAGCGCCTGGCTCCTCAGCAATTAGGGTCCTGTGAGCCGGATCAACTTCAGGGAAACCTGCCACATGGCCGTAGTGCTGTAAGTGACGCTCCCTCAAAATGCAGGTAATGTGCCTCTTTTGAGATTCCTCTAGCAAAGTCAAACGAGCGGTACCCAAAGATTCTCCGAAGCACACAATCCGGAAGGAGCCCAGTCTTTGTCTCAGCTTACTGGATATCGTCCATATCTCACAGCCATACAGCAAAACAGGGAGCACCAGGACTCTAAAGACTTGGACCTTTGTCATCTTGCAAAGGTATTGGGAGTGCCACACATCCCTTTCCAGAGACCTCATGACCCCCCATGCTCTTCCAATCTGTCTACTGAGTTCATAAGAAGAGTCACCAGAGACATGAATGTCGCTGTCATGAATCTCTCGACAAGGTCGACATTCTCCCTGCAGACAGATACACTAGAGATGGCTGCGCCCAAGAAGTCATCAAATGCCTGGATCTTGGTATTTATCCAGGATAGCCGCAATCCCAGACACTCAGACTCCTCACCCTGTCTCTCAAGAGGTTCTCCCTCCACTCTGCATAGCACTCACAGTACCGGCTAGTAAGCCCAGCAACTTCGGGGGGATCCCACAAAGTCTCAGTGTGTCCCACAGGGGAACACGATCAACTGAGTCAAATGCCTTACAAAAATCGACAAAAGCTGTAAAGAACTTGAACTGAAGCTAATATTGCACTCGATAATAACCCTCAGTGCCAGGTTACATTCAATGGTGACTATATGTTCTGTTTTCCAGTTAGTTTGGATGATGCTTGGCATGGAAGCCAAGATTGCCAGCAATGCCAGTAGGACAGTGTTACCTGGCTGGAGCAGTTACCAGCCTGGAGAAGTTCACCCCAGATCTCTGTGGTGTTCTCTACCCCCAGCTGATTCACCCGTAAAATGTCAGTGAGATTAGGTGGTTCACAGCTGATCAGAGGATCAGTTTTGAGAAATGTGGACCCAGAGATGTCCAACATCCTAGCCGGGGAGGGTCAGCTTTAAACAGCCGCTCAAAGTAGCTGGTCCAGTGGGTCACATCTGCAATGTCATCCGGACCATTCCATCACTGACTGTTCCCTGACTGCAAGTCTCTGAGGAACAGATTCAGATGTACGTAATGCTTTGATTCCTCTGTAAGCAGGATATGGGTCAACACAGATGGTGTATCACCTGCTCACAGATTGGTCTAACAAACACCTCCTTATTTGCCCTCAGAGCCGTCCTCCTCAGTTCCTGGTACAGACTGGAGTTGTCACCAAGTTGTGCGCTGCGACTCCTCTCGATGATATCCAGGGTGCCCTGCAAGATGAAACACCTCCTTCTGGAAATGTTGGCAACACCAACACAACCCTTGGCAACCTTCAGGGTCTTATCACGTATGGTCTCCCACATTTTATTGGAGTCGGCAGTCGCACACAAGCCTGCAAGTTCCTCACACACACTGCACGCAAATTCGTTATAAACGGCTTGATCTTGGAGTCAAGTCCAGCCTCATTCTCCTAGCAGGTGGTAGCCTACTGGATCAAAGCTGAATCTTCAGAGTATCAACAACAAGTCTATAGTCAGAATTCACAAACTGGGAACTTCTGTAGACCCTGATATTCTGCAGAAGCCTCCAGCATCTGCCCATGAGGATGAATCAATCTCCTTCGCCACACCAGTATTGGAGTACCAAGTCCAACAATGCGGCTCGGGGCATTGGAACCAGGATCCAGCAACCTGCAGCCCCTGACCTTTCGCAAAGTCAAGGAACATGGAGCCACTTTCACCCTGGTCTCCAGACCCTTGGGGACCAACACAGTCCTCACAGCCAGCCCTGTCAGTGCCAGTGGTCCCATTGTCATGACCAGAGAAGTGTCACCTTGAGGGCACCCTTCAACCACTAAGCGAAGTTGCGAGTATAATGTCTTCCGCAACAAAAATTCACTCACTATGGTTGGAGCATACACTGAGGCAACAGGCAAGACACCAAAGGAGTGCTTTAGCCTGAGTCTCATAATGCACTCCTTGAAATGTGACTAATGACAACAAGCAGGAAGAGCTGGTTAACACAGGGATTCCACACAGGGTTGATGAGGGGGCGTGGCACATGGAAGGAGAGGACAAGCAGGGCATGACAATAACACTGGTCAAGTAATTTCTTTTAAAAAATATTTCCACTTTACGTATTTAAAGTAAGGTTATTGTCACGGTAGATGGTACGATGAAATTTTGACTTTACGTTTATCAGACATATATGCATGAAAATAGTGTAAGCAGATTTTTTGTACAGACATCTTACCATCAATGACTAACAGGTAAACCGGAACTCCATCTGAACCTTCACTGATTGCTACACTACACCAGTACCAACCGGAGTCCCCAGCTGTCAGATTGTTCATGGTCACAGTGAAGACTTGATCATCAGGATCATCTCTGACTGACACTTTACCCTCCTGTGGAGAGTCACTGCGTACTATGAGAGGACATGAAGTTGCATTATACTCTCTGCACCAATATTTCACATGTCTTTTATATCTGTCATCATAGAAACATGGGATGGTGACAGATCCGCCACTCTGTACAGACACCCAGTTCATTGTGGACACGCTGTCAGCACCTGCAGGGAACATAACCAACTAAATTTACAAAGTCAACATCACAGTATCTCTAATCTCCAATAAACTATATTTTCAACGTGTGCAATACTTTGATCAGGCAGCTCAGAAAGAAATAGAAAAGTACATTTCTTGAACAAAATGCAAGTGTGATAAAAAAAATTAAAAGAATGACAAAAAGACAAGATGGAATACTCTAGTGTGTTCGCATTGCAATCATGCTAATTATTGTTTAACAGAACAATGGGAATGTATAAAAGGCAAAGACTGTGATTTTACCATAAGAACAACAGAAAGAAACAGGAAAACAAAACTTGGGAAGGGCTATAGCGGAATGTGGGATATGAGTCTGGAACAATGTTCCAGGGCCTGAAAAGAAAACTAGGATCTTAACCCTCATTCTACCAACAAAGGCATATTTTTTGTTATATGTCACATGTACTTGGTTTTATCGATCCAATTTAAAAAAAATTGCAAATCAATTTGATTCTAATGATATCACTTCAAGATCCATCAAAGCTATTTCTGCTTTGATTATTGGTTTTTAAAAAATAAATGCTTTCCGGTCCCCAGGGATCCTGATTAAATCCTGTGCAGTTTTAATAAACAGATCTATTAATTTAATTAATGTTTGCCATGGGTGCTAATTTAAAGTATGACAGTGAATCAAGGGGGGTAGGGTCACTGTCACTCATTGTGAAGAAGACAGACAGAGATGCAGCAGCCACAGATTTCCATGTGTTCTGTCGATAACTTGAGATATTGCTGTTCATAAGGTAAGATCATGTTCAAAGTCAGAAAACATGTGAATTGTCTGGCAGGGAGCGTGGAGACAGCAAAAACATGGGCTGTGTCCGAAATTACGCACTTGCGCTCTTTTAATGCGCGATTTTATGGCGTAGTGTATTCACACTAATTTAGTGCACTGAAAGTACCTAGATGGTGCAATGAAAACGGCCATGAATATGAAACAACGCATCTAAGGGAGGTTTCCTGGTACCTGCTTACAAATACAGTCTTAGTGTTTAAGGGATGTGTAACTTACTGTAAGTAAATTAGTAAGGTAGCAAAATAATAATGACAAAAAAATTCATCTCAAAGCACTGTAATTAATATCTAAATTTCTAAAGAAAAAAAGAATATTATTTTTTGCCAAGTTACAATTTATTTGCATGTTTTGTAAAACAAAAATCTATACTTTTCTTTAAGGCAACTTCAAATTTTTATCCTAAGTACAATTAAGAGTATTACTTAAAGGCGTATTTGCCATCATTGGTTTCTGGTATCAATGTGTGGCTGATTTGACGGTTGCTGGTTCAAACCTGGCCTTAGCAAGTGTGTGTCTTTCAGCATGAGCTTTGATCTGCAGATCCCTGGGTGCTGCCCTTCAGGGCCATGCTTGCTCTTGAGGGGTGTGAGATGGGGGAGGTGATTAGAATCTCCCCATGGGGATCAAGAAAGTGTCAATTATTATTATTAGTTAACTTTCGGTAATTTCAAGTAAACATGTTTTTTGTTGTATTTACATCTATTTATTTAGACGATGAAACCAATCAGAGTAATTTGGACCCCAATATATAATAACTGAAATAAACACAAAGTCATTCAAATGTCAACACTTTTTAATATGTATAGATTTGTAAGTAGGGTGTCATGATACTTCAGTGAGTGGCGCTATTGCCTGACACCCCCAGGTTTGGGGCTTTGAATCCCATCACTGCTTTGTGTGTATGGAGTTTGCATGTCCTCTCTGTGTTAGGCTAATTGGTGCTTATACATCACCCTGGTTTGTACCCTACGCCACAGAGCACAGGCTCCCCTTGTGACTCCGCAGTGATTGTATACATTCTTCAGTCTCCTAGATGACAGAGGTTACCTTGTACCTTGGGCAGGGCCTATTTTTGTGGGCGGAGCTTACATGAGGTCTCCGTCTATGATGTCATTAGCGGGAGAGGGGTGTATCCCTTATTCTGATTGGTCAATGGGTTATATCCATTTATGGTATCATACATGCTTATGCCACGTGTTGCTGATAAGGGGGGCCATGTTGTTTGGGAAGGAGGAAGGGGGGGTTCCGTTAAACTTTAATAGAATAAAAATACATTGCATGTATTTATTATTGTGTTATTTTTAATTACGTTTTAAGGAATAATAAAACATATAGCAGGATGAACGTAAACCAACGTATACGCGGCCAGCGTGAGGTTCCACCCCAAGTAGACACAGGCGTCCGGTGTATTTTAAAAGAAGAAAGCACCAAAATGTTTAAACAAGAAAAACTTTAGCGTTATTCTTAAAAGAAAGAAAAGGCAGTGGAACTTAGAACAAATATGGAAGTACAAACATGCCCAAGCGAAGCACTGTCAGAAAAGCAAATGCTGAGTTTAAATTAGTTTTAAAAGAAGAAAGCACTTAAACTCATTACATTTAACCAAAGTGTTTAAAGAAGAAGAAAAACTTTTAGAGATATTTTCCAGTGTTAGGTTGAAGAAGAAATTTAACCAGAAACATTCAGCCCCTGCAGCTCAGCCATGTGCGTGCTCTCTGTTTGAAGAATGCGGGTGAAATGACGATCTAGGAGATCTGAAGCTTGTGCAGGCGTACTCACGCAGACGTCCCATTTCAAAATGGCGACAACAGCGGAGCCTCTGCTATTTCAAATAATTCCCCTTAACCGTAATGTTTTTTAAGTAACGAAGCACTTTTCTGCCAATGTGAATAATAAAGTAAAGCTCCCTAAGCATTTTGACAAAAAGAATCAAGGAATAACGCAGGTAATCCTTATTACAACGAGCATACAGCATTTGTAATGTTTTTTTACTGAATATACAAAGACGTGCGTACGACTATGTGCTATGCTCAGAACCACTTTAATAATGTCGTCCCCTTTTACTGACATCACCCACTATGGTTACCTGTTAACAGCATCAATTTACAGAATTCTACAGATTGCAAGCATTGCAAGCATTCTGTACAGTATGTATGAACATCACACAGTTATGTTACTTTCACTTGTATTCCAGACTTTGTGAAATATTCACCTGTTATTTGTGTGTCTGGTGGGGTGCATTGTTCTGAAGATGTCACCTCCGCAGGTGAGTCGAAGTCATTGATATCAGAATCAGAATAGGTATTGAGGGTCTCTGATTTGAATTCCTTTTCGCCTGTTTTCAAGAGATGTTTTCTGTTTCTCCTGTAAGTTCCTCCATCTGGAGTCTGGACAACGAATGACCTCGGTTGAGCATGCTTAGTGATGACAACTGCTGGTTGCCAACCATCTGCTCTCTGAATCCTTACTTTTTCTCCAGGGTGAATGTTTTGAAGACATCTTGTTTGTTGTCACGATTCGTGAGCGGCGAGCAGGCAATGGAGGAGAGAGCAGCCAGTTTAACGGAGAAACAGGGGTTTATTCCAATGACAGGTAAGCATATACGGGACCAGAACTCACGGCTGGTACTGATGGGGACAGATGACAATGACGGATCTGGGCAGACTGACTGAGACGCGGACTAAATACAAGAGACAGACTGAACTAAACAAGCAACAGGTGAGTACAATCAGGGAATCACACGAGGTGGGCGTGGCACACACGAGGATCGGACGGAGCTGGGCGTGACAGAACCCGCCCTCCAAAGGCACGCACACCGGGCGCGCCTGAGGGGAGGCGACGGACGAGATGAGGGAACAGGACCTGGAAAACAAAAGCAAGACATTAGCGACTTGAGACTGGGAACAGGACAGAGACACAAAACAGGAACAGGGACCAGAAGAAGGACAGGACCTGACACAGAACAGGGAACGTGGACAGTCAGACCAGGAAGGGAGACACAGGGGGAACACAGGCAGGCAGAACAAAAGGGCCAGTAGTGAACATGGAACCCATAGGAGGAGGAGGAGGAACAGGAGGGACTAAGGGACTAGGAGCAGACAGGGGAGACCAGACAGGAAAGGTCGAAGGACAAAGGGGAGCCCAAGAGCTCCCAGGTGGGCGAGGGAAGGCAGCCGGAAGGGCCGCAGGCGGGAAGGAGGCAGGAGCAGGAGGGGACCACGAAGGGGGCAAGGAGACAGATGGGCGTAGAAGCTGCGGGCTTGGCGGAAGAAGCGGGCGTGGTGGTGACATCAGCCGTGGGCAGAACCGCAGCAGAAGTAGCAGCCGGTGGGAGGTCGGGCACCTCTGCTAGCACCTTGAGGTCCGGCGCCTCCGGGCTCTGCGCGGTCCCTCTGCAGAATTTAGGAACCCGGGGAATGGTGTCCTTACCGTGCGTATCCCCTCTTTTCCCAGGCGAGCATGCTGATAATAGCTCATCGGCAGGGCTGACTCGAAGGGCAGCAGCGGCGTTGTTGAAGAAGAGCGGGACGCTTCCTTGCTCTAGAGCTGACACCTCAGCGGGGAGCAGCGAGCAGGCTCCCAGGAAGAGAGTCGGGGCTCCTTCCTCCTGCTTCCCCCTGCGCCTCTTCTTCTTTCGCCGGCTGGCACCTGTAGGTGGAGGGGGGATTGCCTCCGTGCAGGCGAGGGGCTGTTGCCACTTTTCAGCCAGTGGATCAGTTGCTGAAGCAGGGAGCGCACTTCAGCCAAGTTGTGCTCCTCGGTTTTCGGGGTAACCCCCTGGAGGAGATCCCCGCTCCTCTCCACCAGGTTGCACAGAGCTGGGTCCTCCTGAATCTCTGGCTGCTCTCTCCAATACGCGACCTCATGCAGCAGGACGAACCAGAGATCCTCGTCCTGCTGTGGTGCGTCTTCTGGGAGATCCGTCATTGTGTCACAATTCGCGAGCGGTGAGCAGGCAATGGAGGAGAGAGCAGCCAGTTTAATGGAGAAACAGGGGTTTATTCCAATGACAGGTAAGCATAGACTGGACCAGAACTCATGGCTGGTACTGACGGGGACAGACAACAATGATGGATCTGGGCAGACTGACTGAGACACGGACTAAATACAAGACACAGACTGAACTAAACAAGCAACAGGTGAGTACAATTAGGGAATCACACAAGGTAACGAAGTGGGTGTGGCAGACACGAGGATCGGACGGAGCTGGGCGTGACATTTGTCTGTCATAATAATATTTCTGTTTAAGTTGTTTGTCCTTCAGCTTGTCAAGAATCTGAATTTTTTTATTTTTATTATTTATTTATTTTTTATTTTTTTATCAGGTGTCAGAAAAGTGGTGGATGTGGGAAGTTTAGACTTCAGCTGACGACCCATTAGCAGTTATGCTGGTGAGTAACCTATACCTTCTAATGGCGTATTGCGGTACTCCAGCATTGCAATATAAAGATCTCCCTTAGCATCTTGTGCCTTTTTAAGTAAGTTTTTGAGAGTTTGAATCATTCTTTTGGCTTGCCCATTTGACTGAGTGTGACTGTCATGTTCGGGCAGTGACGAGTAGGCGAACAGGCGGGCAAGTAAGCCCAAAAAGCAGGCAGGCAGCGCAGCAAGACGGGGAAACAAGTCTTTTAATGTAGACTGGACAAGTATATGAGACATTCACCAGCGACAATACAATGACAGATCTGACATACTGGGGAGAGACGTGGACTAAATACACAGACTAGGCAGGGATTAACAGGACACAGGTGATCACAATCGGGGCAGGAACACGAGGTAACGAGGTGGGCGTGGCACACAGGAGGATCGGACGGGGCGGATCATGACAGTGACCTGGGCTCGATGTAATATGTCTGAATTCCCAATCATTGGAAAATTTTCTGAATTCGAAACTGGCGAATTGCGGACCATTGTCAGACATAACAATGTCTGGTATGCCATGCCTGGCAAAAATTGACTTGAGAGAATTGATGATATTTTGGGTTGTGGTGTCTGATAATTTGAGAATATCTGGGAATTTGGAATAATAGTCCACACAGAGAATATATTCTGATCCATTGTGGTGGAAAAGATCTGTTTCGATCTTGGACCATGGTCTTCCTGGTATTGAATGTGGAATTAGAGGCTCATATTCTGCACATATTCTTCAATCTGCTCTGACATATTTGGTCAATATAAAATGTCTCTTGCTCTTTATTTGCATTTTACTTCTCCTAAGTGCAATTTGTGAATCTTACCAAGCATTTCTTGTCACAGATGAGTTAGTACTTTGAGCTTAGCAGCT
Source organism: Mormyrus hasselquistii (assembly GCA_026779605.1). Taxonomy (NCBI): domain Eukaryota; kingdom Metazoa; phylum Chordata; class Actinopteri; order Osteoglossiformes; family Mormyridae; genus Mormyrus; species Mormyrus hasselquistii. Next base: position 9,553 of record JAODKE010003996.1, read on the forward strand.
TTGAATAGTAATCCTGACGTGTAACTAATTTCTTCCTTGAATGTCCAGTACGTTTGAATTTCTTTAGGAACAGCATTTTTGTCTTCAGGCCATCCCTTCATTGTCATCATGTGTAATTGCTGCATCTCAGGATCAGCAGCTGTTGCTGTTTGGAACGTGGTCAGCTTTTCGGCTGTTATGGGCAGCTGTGGTGTAATCCAATTAACTTCAAGTTCTTCACCAAGAAAATCTTCAACTTGCTCATTGAGATAAGCACTGCTCAATGCATCAGCAATGTGCATTTCTTTTCCAGGTTTGTGTATTACAATGAGACTGGACCTTTGAAGTCTGAGCAACATTCTCTGTAGTCTTTGCAGTGCTTTGTGTAGTGGCTTTTTAAATATCGTCTCTAAGGGTTCGTGGTCGCTCTCCACTAGAATTTGTTTGCCATACACATATTGATGGAATTTTTCACCACCATACACTATGACTAACAGCTCTTTTTCTATTTGTGCATATCGGCGTTGGGAATCTGTGAGTGCACGAGATCCATAGGCAACAGGTCTTCCTTCTTGGAGAATTACTGCTCCTATGCCTTCAGAGCTGGCATCTACTGATAGTGTCACAGGTTTGTTCACATCGTAGAACTTCAGTGTTAGGGCATTTGTTAACAGCATTTTCATCTTCTCAAAACTTTGGGCTTGCTGTTCTTCCCAGTGCCATTGAGTGTCACCTTCTAACAGCTTTCTGAGAGGAGCGCTGACCTCTGAAAGGTTGGGAATGAATTTCGACAGATATTGAACCCATAAATCTCATGAATGCTTGTTTGCCCTCAGATGGTGGCATTTGTGTTACAGCTCTGACTTTCTCCGGATCAGGCTTGAGACCTTCTGCAGTCAGTACATGTCCGATGTTTCTGATTTCAGATGTTCTAATTTTGCATTTATTTTTATTGATCTTGATCTTTGTAGCAGTTGCAGTAGTCTGCAATCGTGCTCTTCTACTGTCTCTCCCCAGACCAGTATATCATCAATTACATTTACAACACCATCCAGGCCTTCAATCATTTGTGCGATTGGACGCTGAAACACTTCTGCGGCAGATGATACTCCAAAGGGTAGACGAAGAAAACGATATCTCCCAATGGGTGTGTTGAATGTGCAGAGTCTGGAACTCTCGTCGTCTAGCTTGATTTGCCAGAACCCTTGGTTTGGATCTAGCACAGACAACAATTTTGCATTGGGCATGTTGGATACCACCTCTTCTACTGTACAAAGTGGGTAGTGCTCACATCAAGTAGCTTTGTTGAGATCTTGTTGATCAATGCGTATCCTTATCTTGTTTGGCTTTACAATTGTGACCATGCTGTTTACCCAGTCAGTTGGTGTTGATTGTCTGGCAATCAAACCTATTTCTTCCATTCTGTGTAGCTCATCTATAATCGTCTTTTAATGCCATGGGAACCTTTCTGGGAGGATGAATTACAGGCGGAACTTCAGGATCTGTCTGGATGCGATGACATCCTGGTAAGCAGCCAAGACCAGTGAATATGTGTAGCTTCAATTTTCTGTATTCTTCTTACTAGGCATAATTCTTCACGTTTCACATCCAAGTATTGCAGGTGCATCTTTATCAATGATCTGGAACTCAATATTAAATATCTTGTCTTTATGTTCACATGTGAGCGATGCCTTACCCAATGGGGACATTTTGTGACCAGAATAAGGAAGCAGTTTACAGGTTGAGCTTTTCAGTTTTGTGCTGATTCCAAGTGATCTGAAGAGTTTTTCAGAGATTACATTACATTTAGCACCAGTATCGAGTTTAAAAACAATGTTCTTCTTATTTATTTTGAGATTTTCAGTCCATCTCTGTTTTACGTTAGAGGCTTTGGTTGTGACCGTTTTATTCTTTTTTTGAACTTCTGTAGTGTTATTTTCAACAGTTCCTATGAACAAGTCACAATTTTCTGTTTTTTGTCCAACTGTATGCATTTTTGCAGTTATCATTCCATTCAGACTTTTGGTTTTGCACATCTTAGCGAAGTGATTTTTCTTATTACAGGACTTGCATGATGGACACTGTTTCTGTTTATGATCATAACCACATCTGTGACAAGTTGCATCGGTTTTCTGATCATGCTGAGCCATTTTGCCTCTGTTTTTGTTTACAGGACATGCTGTTTTCATTTTACTTTTATAGTTCTTGCTTGTATTTCCAATACTCAGAATTTTATTACTTGATGGGACACATGCAAATAGGCACCCTGCTTCTGGGTTAATGCCGTACGTTCATTTTAACAAGGATTACCTGCGTTATTCCTTGATTCTTGTTGTCGAAATGCTTACAGCACTTTACTTTATTATTTGCATTGGCAGAAAAGTGCTTTGTTACTTAAAAAACGTTATGGTTAAGGCGTTTATTTGAAATAACAGACGCTCCGTTGTCATCGGCATTTTGAAATGGGACGTCTGCGTGAGTGTGCCTGCACAAGCTTCGGATCTCCTAGATCGTCATTTCACCCGCATTCTTCAAAGCTGAGCTGCAGGTGCTGAATGTTTCTGGTTAAATGATTTCTTCAACCTAACACTAGAAAATACCTCTAAAAGTTTTTCTTCTTCTTTAAACACTTTGGTTAAATGTAATGAGTTTAAGTGCTTTCTTCTTTTAAAACTAGTTTAAACTCAGCATTTGCTTTTCTGACAGTGCTTCGCTCGGGCATGTTTGTACTTGTTTAAGTTCCACCGGCTTTTCTTTCTTTTAAAAATAACGCTAAAGTTTTACTTGTTTAAACATTTTGGCGCTTAGACATTATTCCTTAAAACGTAATTAAAAATAACACATTAATAAATACATGCAATGTATTTTTATTCTATTAAAGTTTAATGGAACCCCCCTTCCTCCTCCCCAAACAACATGGCCCCCCTTATCAACAACAAGTGGCATAAGCATGTATGACACCATATATGGATATAACCCCTTTGACCAATCAGAACAAGGGATACACCCCTCTCCCGCTAATGACGTAATAGACGGAGACCTCATTTAAGCTTCACCCACAAAAATAGGCCCCGTCCAGGTAACCTCTAGCATCAAAGGAGACTGAAGAATGTATACAATCACTGTGGAGTCACAAGGGGAGCCTGTGCTCTGTGGTGTAAGGGTACAAACATTTACATTTACATTTACAGCCAGAACGACTTACATAAGTGCTTTAAGACTCTGCTATAAATTTTCCTTGATACTAGCTCAGTTGAACCAAGGCTATGGGGGAACCAATGCTTATACAAACCAGGGTGATGTATAAGCAACAATTAGCCTAATACAGAGAGGACATGCAAACTCCATACACACAAAGCAGTGATGGGATTCAAAGCCCCAAACCTGGGGGTGTCAGGCAA
>JAODKE010003997.1:0-12928 GCA_026779605.1 Mormyrus hasselquistii
AGCAGGTGGAGGGTGGAAGACTGAGGAGGGAGATGCACAGGCTGCTGTGTGAACCTGGGAAAGTGTTGACCCTGTAACAAGAGTATATCTTTGATAAATGTTTCAACGACTACAACAAGCATGAGAAACGTTCTTCACTTTATTTGTTTGTTCACTTTGTTTTTGCTCTTAAATTTATTAATATACATGCAGTAGATCACTGAATTATTAGAGCATCAAGAATCTTGTGGGCACTATTCAGGACTGCATGAACTTCAATGCAATTTCACTGATGGCTAAAAATGGTTAATTTCATTATGGACAACCATGTAAAAATCTTGTTTTCCTAACATTATATCCAAGGCAATATTTTCAAATGGCACATGCAACTTTTTCTATTGAAATGAATATAAAACGCCTGAAGTATTTTCAAACCATCTGCCCACAATGATCTTGCTGTAAGTGATTCTATAAACCCTCTGACTCAGACCTTGTTACACATCTGTCAAGCTGAGTCTGTGGTCACTGTCCCAGTGACTCTCTGTGTGATTGAGTTTCCCCCTGTTTCCCACACTCTGTCCATTCACTGCTTTCTGTGGAGGAACAAAAGAAGTGTGTCTTATCACACATAACATTAGCTATGGTGTTCGATCTCTCATGGCTGGGGAACAAGGCCTTACTGCCCAAAGGACCATCTGGACTGGGTGTGACGAGTCGCATTTTCTGCATATGTCTCTGGTCACTATATTACAAACTATTTCAAATGTCACAATGTACACCCTTGTGCAAATTAATTGGAACAAGTTGTCACACAGACATGCATGCAGTGGCCTGGGACTTGCTGGTTTGCACAGCCAACAGGGCAGAGAGTGCGCTGAATGGATGAACACAGGAGGCACTGTGCCCACAGACTGGCAGATCTGCCTGGGTGGGGTTAGAGCTGTGCGGATGGACAGAGGAGGCACTGTGCCCACAGACTGGCAGGCCTGCCTGGGTGGAGTTAAAAGTGGGTGGGCTTAGAGCTGGGTGGCATGACTGTGTATAAACCGCCCATGTATGTTCTGCCAGTGAATGCCCTGGGGTTCAGGGTCCCCCTGTGTCATCGTGGGGTTTCCTCCTGGTTCTCTGGTTTCCCCCACAGTCCAACAACATGCTAAGGTTAACTGCAGCTGCCAGATTCCTCATAGGCATGAAAGGTGCATGTGCCCTGCGATGAATTGGCCCCCCAACCTGGATTATTCCCATACAATCCTTATCAATCTACCACGTCTGAAATATGGCCCCAAGGCGATAAGTATAAATTAATGTGACTGAGATGTCCTACTTAACTGTGGCCAGTCTGTCTGCAACAACTTGTTTCAATAAATTTGCACAAGGGTCTATTATGCTGATACCCAGTAAATCATCTAAAATGAAGTAAATTGAGAAAGAGTTTCTGGGATTAATGTGGAGACAGATCATGATCATGTGTTTTTGAAACTGACGACACCTACCTTTTATTCCACAGTATATGCAGTTTAATAAAAAATTTGGAAAACCATCCGCACATTAATGATGTCACTGCCTGCTGAACACACACCTGCTTATTGGCAGACACATGGGTGGGCATTTTGCTAAAATTTATTAAAACAATGGGCCTCATTCACCAACCGTTCTTACGAACAAATTTGTTCTTAGACCACGCGCAAGCAATTTCTTTACGAAGATTCTGACATTCACCTATGTTTTCTTATCTGAATTTGTTCGTAGCTAAGAACAGAATCTACGCACACTCAAGACCATTCATATGCACATTTGAGTAATGATAGTTTGCTCAAAATAATTGGTTATAGCAGTTTTGTTAATTTTACAGTTCATAAAATGATAGTATTTTTATAAAAGTAAAATAGAAAAAATAATTTTAAAGTGTAAAAATTATTTTCATGGTAGTAATGGCGATAATGCAGATTATAAATATGTCAGAATCTTCGTAAAAAAGTGCGTGTGTGGGGTTTAAGAACAAATTTGTTCATAAGAACGGTTGGTGAATGAGGCCCAATGAGTTTTGTCAGGAGTACTGGTACCAAGAGAGCTTGCTTTGAAACTTGCTTTGAAACTTAGGCCTACTCTCCGATATTGTCGTGCATAAACATATTTCAAAATCAAGTTCTTAACATTCTGCATATAAAAGCCTTTTCAAGCCCAAGTCATTTCACTGTAGACTACCTACAGTTCAATCAGAAACTGGAAGAACCATTTGCCTTTTAATGATGATACCATGCACTGAACACGCACCTGTTGAATGACACACTTTGCCGTCTCCTATCATCAGCTATTCTAAGCAGAGTGGTTGTGTCACACAGAGAAACGCACACAGATGTTCTTACTGAGAATGTCAATTAAACACTATTATCCGGCCCCTTCATTGAGGGCACACTTCCATTGTCCCTCCCCATGAGAATACAGAGCCATGAATGGGTGACTAGTGTGGGAAAGCCGGGCGGGATCCTACTCACGCGCCCCCCAGTTCATACAGCCGAATCTCCCCTCGGACCGTTTAGAAAGAAACATCAGACACCCGCTGGTTCCTTTATTGTTTCTCACAAGTATCAGGCGACCAACAGAAATATGTTTAGAGTATCATCTATAATCATGGTTTGGAAATTGTTTGCATTAAGTAACATTGTATAATTACATAAATCAGAATATGTCACTGTTCTTTTCAATACTGCATATAAGGCACTTCAGAAAAGTGGGAATGTGCATTTAACTAACAACAATAATACAGGCTATTCTCATGACAACACCTTTCAGACGCCTGTGTAGTTATGCTACCTTTGATTTACCGGTGTCATTTTTCTGTTACACATATTAAATTCTTCCTCTTCCCCATTCACCCCTGAGCAATAAGAAGTAGTATTCTTCCAGCACCTTAATATCTGTTTAAAACTGGTTTAACTGAACCAGTTCATCCAGTGTTGCATTCGAGTCCACCTTAATCGAGTCTGAGTCAATGCGTATCTTTAACAACTAGTTGATGAGATGTTTTATTGAAAATATCACTTTTTTAAGCAAGTTAAATCATTTGGTACAAAGTTTTTAAGATTACACCAAATTGACATTTTTGACATATCCCAAATATTTTCTCAAAAGTGATTCAAGCTAAGGCTGCCGCAATAGAAGACGCAGTCAATGATATCGACGCTGTGAATGCGTCCACATCGATATTCTTAAAGTTTTTTAAAAATATTTTAATAAAATTACTTTTATGATTTCAAAAGTGCTTCAGTTAATTTTAAGAAATTTTTTTTCTAATATGACTATATAATTTTGGGAGTAGTTGAAATTATGACAAAACAAAAAGGTGGTGTGTGCAAAGTTTCGATGACGTACCACAGCGACACGAGTGCTATGCACGAGGACCTGAAGCAGAAACAGACGGGCTCGAGGCTGCCAGGACAGGCAAAATCATCGTAAGTAATGTCTATTTATGTTTATTAAATTTCTATTAGTATGGAAAGCCTTTAAATAACTTTTGTTCTTGTAGCTGCTAAATACACTCATTATTAAAGCCATTAAGTTGTTTGCCTGCCACCTTAGATTCTCCACTGAATAAGTGTTTGAGAAAATGTATAGCCTAAAATCTGGGTTTATTCTATGTTGATTGACGGTGCCAGTGTGTGTTTGCACATATTGGGTTTGTTTGGACTACTGTCGTTATTGTAAAATTGAAAAGAAAACGGACCGTAAAATGTTTTTTAAAAATCGTGAACTGAAATAAAAATTGAAATCTTCATTTACCAAAAAAAAGTGTCGAACTTTAATCTTGAAAAAGCACCGCCATACCACCACCGTCTTTTTTAACCTAATTTAACCACAATATCTCCTCTTTTAAAAGATGTTGCGGCTGTTTAGCTTTCCCTTAACCGCCACTTCAGTGCTTATTGTCATGACCTGCTCGTCCGATCCTCCTGTGTGCCACGCCCACCTTGTTACCTTAATTCCCGATTGTAATCACCTGTTACCTGTTAAGTTCAGCCTGTCCTATGTATTTAGTCCTCCTGCCCTCCTGGTTCCCTCTGTCTGTCCCTCCGTCTGCTCCTGCCTCCTTGTCACCTGCGGCCCCTCCGGCTGCCTTCCCTCATCCGCCTGGGTTCTCTCGGGCTCTCCTTTGTCCCTCGTCCGTTCCTGCCTGGTCTCCCTTGTTCACTCCTCCTCCCTTTGTTCCTCCTGTCTCTGCTCCTCATCCCTCTGTGCCTCCCGTGTTCACTCCCGGCCCTTTTGTTTCACCTGTCGGTGTTCCCTCCGTGTCGCCCTTTCTGGTTTGTTTGTCTGCGTTCCCTGTTCTATGTCAGAGTCTTGGTTTCTGCCCCTACGCTTGGTCTGTGTTTCTGTGCTGTTCCCCGTCTCTGGTTGATGTTTTTGCTTTTGTTTTTCAGGTCCTGTGCTACTCGGTCTTATCTCCTCTGTCGCCTTCCCTGAGGTACTGTCATGACCTGCTCGTCCGATCCTCCTGTGTACCACGCCCGCCTCGTTACCTTGTGTTAATTCCCGATTGTAATCACCTGTTATGTTAAGTTCAGCCTGTCCTGTGTATTTAGTCCGCGTCTGTGTTCGTATCCCCAGGTCCATCATTGATGTGATTTACTGTGTGTCTTGTCCCGTACAAATAAACCCCATTTCACGGCTCCTGCCTGCTTCACTGCTCGTCCTGCCTTCCGGTCGTCACATTTATTGCTTCTATGACTTACAAAAACTGTTGCATTTGGCGTGATTCGCTAACCGAATTTAATAAAATATGCAGATTATACAGATTACTAACTTTAACAAAAATCACAATGCTCATTAATATATTAGGCATTCTGTTAATCTGCTTATCAATTTGTGGGTGAAACGTCTGTGTAATCCGTTATCTAAATCCAAGCTATGACAAATAGTGTGTTGTTGTCAGAACTCAAAAAATTGTTCTTATGGCAGCCCTAGTTAAAACCAGAAATTCTAGACTAGGTCCTCAAAAAATATATATATGCAAGTATTTTTGAAGTTTATTTTCCAGAATAAGGCAAGGAACACCCCAGGATAGGGGCACCAGCTAGAGTACGACCATAATTACTATAATAAAACATTAGCTAGCTAGCTGGACAGCTAACGCTAGATTACAATGGAAAAATTTTGGCTGGATTCTTGGCCAGTCATTGCCCATCGCTAGAATCGCTAGAATCAGCCAGTATCTTTATTCCTTCCCAAATGTTGATAGAAATTGGAAGCCAGCTACCTCAGTTACCGAGGCTTTGCAATATTTGCATTCGAAAGTGTTTGAAAAACACTGAAGCTAATGTAGGACATCCGGGACCCCACTAAAACTGCATATTAGATTGCTGATATATGTTATGGACTTGGATGTTTTGAGTCATGGGCGTTTGAGCTCAAGTATAAGTCATATGTAGGCTACCGTACCATAATACTTTGTTTTTAAATTGACAGATAATTCTTACAAAGTTCAGCACGAAGTGGTGACCCACAACCCATCTTTGCTTGCAAAGACTGAGCCCTTAGTGGATGCTCCTTTTATACCCAATCTCTATACCCACACCTGTTACCAGGTAACCTGCTACTTAAGGAACTTTCCAGAATGTTACTTGCATGAACTTTTCAGTCTTTCTTTGCCTCTGTCCTGACTCTGTCCGGAGTGTGTTCCAGACATCAACTTCTTAATGTGTTTACGTTTAACAAACTGAATTAAGTTTGTCTGTGAATACAATGAAAATCTTCTCTTTGTCCCTTTGGCTGTTAAATAAAGGTTCAAGTGAAGTACCAAATTACAGATTTCAGTTTTTATTGCAGTTTTAGAAAGTGTCAAAATTTTTCTGGAAATGGGGTTTATACACACAACTATTTACAATAACTCTGACTTGGAGGTGCTAATCCTCATCCCCACCGCGTCGCACTTGGCTGTGAACCAGCCCAGAGCACGCTGGAGATCCCCAGCAGATGAAGCCAACAGGACGACATCGTCTGCAAAAAGCAGCGAGGCAATCCTGAGGCCACCAAACCGTACACGCTCAACACCCTGGCTGCGTCTAGAAATCCTGTCTGTTATAAACAGGACCGATGACAAAGGGCAGCCCTGGCGGAGCCCAACCTGCACTGGGAACACGTCCGACTTCTTACCGGCAATGCGGACCAAGCTTCTGCTCCGTTCATACAGGGGCCGAATCGCCCAGAACAGTGGGCCCCGGACCCCATACTCCCGAAGCACGCCCCACAGAGCACCTCGGGGAACCCGGTCATAAGCCTTTTCCAAATCCACAAGACACATGTAGACTGGATAGGCAAATTCCCAGGCCCCCTCCAGCACCCTTTCAAGGGTATAAAGCTGGTCCAGTTTTCCACAGCCAGGTCGAAAACCTGAATTCGAGATTCAACTATCGATCTCACCCTCCTCTCCAATACCCCGGAATAGACTTTCCCAGGCAGGCTGAGAAGTGTTATCCCCCTGTAGTTAGAACACACCCTCTGGTCCCCATTTTTGAATAAGGGGACCACCACCCCGGTCTGCCAATCCAGTGGCACTGTCCCTGACCTCCACGCACTGTTGAGAAGGCGTGTCAACCACGACAGCCCCACAACATCCAGAGCCTTCAGGTACTCCGGGCGGATCTCGTCCACCCCCGGGGCCCAGCCACTGCGCAGCTCACGAACTATCCTGGCCACCTCAGCCCCAGTGATGGGCAAGCCCCCCCCAGCATCCCGAGGCTCTGTGCCCTCAGATGTTTCAAAGGCAGTATGCGTAGATGTATCGGAGGCAGGGTTGAGGAGGTCCTCAAAGTATTCCTTCCACCTCCGGCTGATGTCCCCAGCTGAGGTCAACAGCGCCCTCTCCCCACTATAAACAGTAGGAACTAGGAGTTGCTTCCCCATCCTTAAAGCTCCGGGCGTAATCGTATCATCTGATCTGTGGCCTTCTGTCTTGGACACTCGGGTAAAGAGAGGGGCAGAGCTGTCAATTGATCACCTGGTGGTGGTGGTGGTATTATAATGTGTTATCAACTGGTATTGCTAACAATAGCTAACGATAAACTTGGCTGGAAGTGCGGCATGTTCCAGAAAGCAGAATTCCTTGCTTAGCCGGTTAACTGGTCATAACAAATTCTGACTCTTAAAGACATTTTAGACTTGAAATTCTGATTATTGGATTTTAGTCTTTTACAACCGTTTTAGGGCCCACAGAAACCCTTGCCTGAGACCAGTCACCATCCAGTGGGGAGAAAGTGGAGCTGGTGAAGGGCTACACCTGAAGGTATTGCATTGACTCATCTTCCTGAGTCAGATTTACTTGCAGTATCACTGAAATAAAGTAAAAATATTAAAATTTTGCTTGTATTCCTCTTTTTTCAACCCTTTTTACACCTACCCCTACTCTTTGTCCATAGACAAAGGTATAGGGGTACAAATGAACAGCAGATGCCCTTTAAAATTTCTTAGATGTGCCCCTCCTGGTCTGATGAATTTTAAATAAAATCAGTGATCTACTTACATGTCAACTAGTTGTGCGTTTTTGCGACACCATCTCTTCTATCTTTGTTACAGCTGCACTGTTGCCTTTTTCTTCACAACAAAATCATACTGTGTATTTGCAGACATTAGTTTAATCTCCAAATGAATATATCATTGCGCTGTATACTTTCTGACATCAGCTTCCATGGCAAATCATTTTCTCAACAATCTGCTGATGGCAGGTTTTTGTTGTCCCACGAGATCATGCTTCAGTTACCATCCATATTAACTTGTTCAAACTCAATCCTCGACAGTGACTGGAACCTATGTTTATGTCATTTCAGGCTCAGTTAAGTCAGAATTAAACCCCCAGCTTAAACCTTAACTTGCTTTCTGGAATAACCCCTGGTCTTCAATGTATGTGTATTTCTGACACAAGTATGCCTGGACTACATGTATACTTGACCACAAGAAAACAGCACTTCACACCAGACGGAACACATTTACAGAATTACCATATAAGTAATGTTCTTAGTAGTTCTGACGAGCTGAAAAAAAAATCTCCCAAGTGAGAAATAAGTAAACATTCTAATTAAGGCATGTCATTTTTTGACATTATCATGTGCATGTGCAGACTTGTGTCGAATTGAAAATCTCACTCCAGCCAGCTGACTGGAGTAGGTAACCATGCACAGCTGACATATACAGCTCAGTTGTGTTACGTACCTTCCCTGCATTAGGCATATTTACATCTGCTGATCGGCAGTGGACAAATTTATTTAGCCACGCTAGGTCTCGATACAACCTTGGCACTTAGTCATCCAAGTTTCATCGCCACTCCTATTAACTGGTCTTTTCTTTGCCTTGCAGTATTTGTTGCGGAGGTTTCTCCAAGACAATTTGCAAATTTCAGGGTCGGTGACAGACAGCTGATTTGCAATTTCTATCAACGAATTGCTGGCTGAGTGCATATCTTTAAAATCTCGACGTGACCTGTTATATGAATGTGGATAACATCGCACAAGTTCTGCAAGTCTTTCTTCGAAAGTGTTCCTGATTGCAAAACCTTTTGGTTTCATTTCCAGAACATGGCACTATAGTACGGAAGTGATGCAAGAGAATTGGTATTTTTGTGTAGTCAATCGTGAACAGTGGGTCGGAACAAAACAGATGAAAAAATCACTTTCATCGGGCACGCAAGTCACTGCCAATGGTGAAATGTGCAGCGCAGAAATTTTGAGCACATGCGCAGTACAACGCGAGAACCGGGCACGCATGCGCATATGTACATTACACATAATTACATAAGAACTATACACGAGAGGAGGCCATTCGGCCCATCAAGCTCGCTTAGAGAGAACTTAACTAATAGCTCAGAGTTGTTAAAATCTTATCTACTACACGTGATGAACTACACGTGCGTAGGAGTCTACCCGGCTTTCCCACACTAGTCACCCATTCATGGCTCTGTATTCTCATGGGGAGGGACAATGGAAGTGTGCCCTCAATGAAGTGGCTGGATAATGGTGTTTAATTGACATTCTCAGTAAGAACATCTGTGTGCATTTCTCTGGGCGACACAACCACTCTGTTCAGAATAGCTGATGATAGGAGACGGCAAAATGTGTCATTCAACAGGTGCATGTTTAATACATAGTGTCATTTACTGTGCAAATGCTTCTACCAGTTTCTGGTTTAACTCTAGGTACAGTGGAAATACTATTTTGAAAAGGCTTCTGCATACATCACATTTGTTAGTCGACTTACAACTCTTGTTACAGGGTCAACATTTTCCCAGGTTCACGCAGTAATCTGTGTATCTCTCTCCTCAGTCTTCCACCCTCCAACTGCTTCCCTGAGACATGTCCTTTGTCCTCCATTGACAAAATCTTCTAGCCCGTGAGATGCAGTGAGCATCTCAGAGATACAGCCATGGCACCCACAGTCACTGCAGCAGTGATCTATGTATAAGAAAACTTCACTCTGAACAACAAGGTAAACTGGGATTCCGAACTTATTCCTGATACCTCGACACTGGATCATTAACGTCTTTCCTCTTATGTTGTCTTAGCTGAGGAAACAGATGGTGGAGAAGATGTCCCAGATGCAGCCTTCCTCTGGTATAAACCAGGACGATAGTGTCTCCTCTTACCAAAGTTCACCAGCTTATCATGCAGCTGCTAAAGAGAAGACACCAGTCAACAGCACCCTCTGGACTGGAGCTCAGACAAACAGAACTGAACATGTTGATCTATGATGAACAGTTGTTCTAAAAGTGTAGGAAGTTGTTTCTTCCTCTTTTTGGTACTACCTCATTTCAATAAAATAATAAGATGTGAATTTTTAGTGGTATGGTAAATGAGTCGGGTTAAATATTTTGACAAGCTTGTGGTTCATAGTAACATTTTGAAACTAAAGAATTGTCATACTATGTGGATGTTTTGGAAAATTCATTTTGCCTTTCAATTCAATGATATTCTAGTTCTAGTTAAAAAAAATGTCAATGAAGGAATGGGATGTGAGCTTTGTTTGCATACTGCAGGACAATCAAATTTTCTTGACATCATTGCTCGTGCAGCGATTTGTAAACAATGACAACAGAATAACTATGGAAAACATTGATTTAAGACGACACAAATATTGGTAATACCAAAATAAAGTACAGAACAATGGATGGAGCAATGGCATAAATAGGGTGAAAACAAATAAACATCAAGTATTTTATATAGAAGTAGTGCATAAATTTGTTATTGTGAACCATTATATTTAATCAAATTTTTAATATAATAAGCTTTATTTTCTTAGTACAAGTTGTTGGACATTCTTAACCCGTAAGTATATGTCACACAAGCTTGATATAGCAAATATGACAGTGTGCGTGTGTACATGCCTCTCTAATGATTCTTGTTCAGTCAGTTAGCGTAAACAGTGCTCCAGACTTTGGTGGTCAGCCCGGATGATTTGCTGGGCAGCCTTCAGCATGGTTACGCTTTATCAGTTTTATTAGTTGCCATGTAACATTTTCTTTTTATCATGTATTTTATATGGAAGGTGATGGCATGTAAAAATTGAGTATGATCATATCCACCTTTCTTATTGTGGGATGTGAGAAAAGAAGCAGCTGGCATTATGCATGGATATCTTGTCCATGATCTTCATTTCTCAGAATACTTTATTGATCTCATCAGCTCATATAAAAAGGCCCCTGTAAGACACGGGACGGCACAGAAGTTATCTACAACCGAGAAGAGTAAGGAAACATGCTGCAATATCAAGCATGTGTGACATACAGGATTACATCATGGGAGATCATTCAAGTCATACATCCTTTGGGTGTTTCAAAAAGTAGCTGTCTGGTCCTATTTGCAGCCAGTGAAGGTCTGTGGGAAGACAGCTTTCCTGGATCCACCAAGTTTTTTAGGTCTTCCATCTTCAGCTCTCCATGCTGAACATCAACTGCTGAACATCAGCATCAACCAGATTTGGCGTCATGTACCGTGACATTTCTGCTACTGACAAATCTGTTGAGAGCAAGAGCCACACATGCCTTCACGATTGACACTGCCTTGTCAGCAGAGCTCTCTATAACACGGAAAATGCGGAATCTTGAAGTCGGAATCTCAAAAGGCATTCTCAATTACTCTGTGCGCATGACAATGCCAGTAATTGTAAATTCTTCGGTCGTTGGTGAGATGGTTCCGTTTAAAAGAACACGGCATAATCATACTGTGTGAGCAATGCAGCATTATGCAGTACAAGCACACTGCATCATTTATAGCAACATAAAACACAGAAGCATTCAAGTGCACAGTTTGTTCATATACCTGGATAAGGCCGCATTAAATTCTCATGCAAGGGGAAAGCTGCATCACCAACAATGACATAAGGACAGGGACTCGTTGTTCCCGACAAGGCAATCGGAGGAGGCGAATCCAATTTTCCTTCGAACAACACTTCCCCAAAGTTACTGTGTGAAAAACACTTCCATCGTTTTCTGTACCGAAGGCTCCCACATCCACCATTGTGAAACGGTATCGGGCATCGTATAATGCCAACAAGACAATGGAGTGTGCTTTCAGTACAACATGCCTTCTGTCAGTTGGCCCAACACAGTTTGGGAAGTCCCATAATGTGCAGAAGTCCTGTGCGATTCCCTTCCACTTAGGCATTTAAGGAAAAGGCACAAATTCATCTTTTAGAGCTAACCAAATGGCATTGCATACCTCCCTCACGATTGCGCAAATGGTACTCAAACCCATCTTGAAGGTCTTACTGGCATTCTTTTGTGTTGCTCCACAATATTTTCATGGCTAATCTTTCTACTACAGAAATAGGATTTCTTCCATATTTTATGAACGGTGTAACGTTCCACAATAGGAAAAGTGGACTTCCTTGTCCATGTCATGCATTTGTCAGATATAAAGTGCATATTCTCCATTTTTCTGTCTATCCTCATTTAGCGGACGAACATACCATCTCCTTCTACTTTTTTTCTCTTGTTTTGCAATTTAATGTACGCCACAAACAACCGACACCATGTTTGTTTGTGGATGACCAACGTTTATTTCCACTCTGTAAGAGAGTCTGCTGGGCGAAAAACACGCTGCACCCCCTACTGCTGTGACGTGGCATAAACCGAACAATGCGGTGTCGTTTGCGACAAATTGTTTGGTTCGAACGTTTGAAATATGCGGTAACCTTTAATGTTTTTCACAAAATATTAGGGAGCTGTCTGTAAAATATATACAGTTCACTCAGCTTGGTGTAAAACTGACGACAAGGTGCTTGAGGTTCTCAGACTACTCAGAAACTGAACTCTCATACCGCATCAGAGAGATCCAGGCTACATGGCAGTAATTTATGCTGAAATAGGTTAGTTTTTAATCAACATGAAATTATCGTTACATTATTTTTCATTTGAATATGCTGTATGTATTTAATTTCTGTGAGCTTGAAATGAGACAAAGAACCAAATTATTAACATAGACATATTCTTTTAATAAAATCAACTTCAATGAAATGTCATTCAAACATTAACATCTCATTCACTGAAGGGAAAGGTCACTTTATTATGAAATATTTCATATATCACAATTTATTATGCAGGTCCCCAGTAAGTCAGGTGAAATAGTTTGAGAAACTTTTTCAGTGATTGTAATATTGACACAGGCCATGGTAATATATTTTTGAAATATATAGTATCTGTGACTTGTTTATAAGTCCGCTTTGAAGGGACGTCATGTAAAAGCTTATTCGTGACTGTATCTATATTTATTGCACAGCACATACAGTTAAATCAGAAGTTGGGACCCTGTCACTGCATGGTGAACACGCACCTGTTGAACGACACACTTTGCCGTCTCCTATCATCAGCTATTCTAAGCAGAGTGGTTGTATCACGCAGAGAAACGCACACAGATGTTCTTACTGAGAATGTCAATTAAACACTATTATCCGGCCCCTTCATTGAGGG
>JAODKE010003998.1:0-12884 GCA_026779605.1 Mormyrus hasselquistii
TTATATACATACAGTACATTTTTTTTGTATGCATTCTTGTTATGGTGGGTGTATGGTGTACTTTAATTTTTAGAAGAAAAATCTGTATAATCCCTGCAATAAACTTAAAATATACTTTAAAACTCGTTTCAGCGCTGTCACAAATACGTATGTGTGTGGGGGAGGGGGGGGGGGGGACTGATCTGTGTTTTCCCCTGGGGCCTTGTGTGTAGTTGTTCCGCCACTGATCTTGCCCACTCTGATTTTTCTGGGCAGGCTGAAGCGGAGGTGGCATCTTTAAGCAGGAGGATCCAGTTAGTGGAGGAGGAGTTGGACCGTGCCCAGGAGCGGCTGGCCACCGCCCTGCAAAAGTTGGAGGAGGCTGAGAAGGTTGCTGATGAGGCTGAAAGGTCTGTACTCCCTATAGCGGAGGGATGGGTGGGGAATGCTGATGCACTGGAACCATTATCTACAGCTGTGACCAAAGGGCCTCGAAGGACATCCAGGTCTTGTAGTCCTTAGCTGAACACACCCAAATTCTGTGGCTGGTTTCAGTGGTACTGAGCAGGATTTGAGGTTCTCTCTAGCTCATTTTAATGGACAGACTACTTTAATGGAGCCCCAATGTCCCCTGCCCCCAAAATGTTTTTATATAAGCCAGTGCAGGAATGGCTAACATTTTTTTACAGCGTGAGCTACTTTTATTCCAAAACTCAGAATCACAACAGTTTATTTTGTCATGCTCCATTGAATTGCCACTCTTGTGATAGATGATTAATGGATAATGTTCTATCACCCTGGAGACCCCTGACCTAGTAGTAGTATTTAATGAATTTATTTTGTTATAAAAGACTGCTCAGACTGGTGAGGTAATTCCAGCTGCTAAATACGGGGCTACATCTTTCTTGGTCTATATTTCAGGGGTATGAAAGTGATTGGGAACCAAACTATGAAAAATGAGGAGAAAATGGAGATACAGGAGGTTCAGTTGAAGGAGGCCAAGCTGATTGCTGAGGAGGCTGACCGCAAGTATGAAGAGGTGAGCTCTGATGCCTGCTGACCTTGGGTAGGTCCCCCCCCATGGCTGAGCAGGGTGGTACTTACGCGTGTGTGTGTGATCTCAGGTGGCTCGCAAGCTGGTCGTCGTCGAGGGAGACCTGGAGCGCGCTGAGGAGAGGGCGAATTTGGCAGAAGCGTGAGTCACATAGATGTGCACATACTGTCAATACCCACAGGCCTCCAACACCACACTGTGCTGCACCCTCATTTTCAGCACAGCTGCTGTCCCAGCTTAGCAATTAAATTGTCCATGCAGTAACTCTTCAATTGTTAGCCTCTTAAGTGAAGGGAAAGTATCGTTTTGTGAAAAGGAATGCAGCATGTTATAGGATTTGTGAAGGTGTTAGTGTGCGAGTAGCTTTATATTTGTCGGCGTAAGAACGCAAACAGAATGACAAGCCGTTTCAGGCGAAGACGGTGCATTTTACTTGTCATTTCAAATAAAATGCAGGGTTGCCAACTTTGGCCAGCTGGCTGGAGTGAGATTTTCAGTTTGAGATGTCTGCACACATGTACAGACATGAGATGTCTAGTTAATCATGTAAATGCACTTTTGACTAATTTTAGGTTTTTATAATGGAATAATATAGATTTGCAGTAAAATTTCCTGCATGAGTCAAAGTGTGAGTGTCGTGAGTCTTTGGTCTTTTTCTTTGAACATATTTGAGAATTTCAGTTAAAACGGTCAACAGCAAACAATAGCAAATTAAATATTAAAATAAAAATAAATTTAATATTTTTGAGTGAGCAGGCCTGGTGGCATTATACCCTATGCATTTTTTATTTGAAGTGGTTTTATTTTTGCACTGTTGATTTTACAGTACTCAGTTTCCAGGTAAATGTTTCAAATAAGAGTGAAATCTGTGTTTGTGTACTGCAGTCAGACCCTGATATCATTCCTTAACATTGGTTTCATTTCATCTTGGTGAACATAATGACTTTCTAAAATCAAAGGGAAGCTTTAAACATACTTTGCACTTTTTAACTTTAGTCTATTCAGTCAACTGTCGTTTTAGTTAACTGTAATCTTACGATATTTGTCAACTAAATTTAATCATCTAAATTTTAGTTTATGACTGGAAACTAAATTACCTTTTAGTCAAAAGACTTAACAAACTAAATAAAAAGTTGCTGTCAAAATTAACACTGCTTGTAGGCTTTCCGGTAATTTTGAACCTGTAGTGTTCTGTGGAAGTATATAGGGTATTATCCAGGTTCGTGCTTTAGTGCTCTGTATTCATCTCGAGAGTTTCCTCCTGTTTTGTTTCTCCAATAAATACTGTATTAATGCTTTCGTGTGACTATAGTAAATTGACCACTCCTCAAACAAAAACTGGATGCAGTGAGGATGCATTTGGGCACCTTTTTTGGGTGGTTCACAAACACTGTGGCCTATGAACAATTTGGTTTGCATACAAATTTTGGTCAACGAACAGATTCACCCAACGAGCACCAAAACCAAATACACAGATGGGAAGCACAAGGATGTCAGATGGTGGAAGATTTACATATGCTACATACACAAGAGTATCAGACTGGGTATACACAAGACACTGGCAACCACACACACAACATTAGGGGAATGCATCCATTAACATTAACAACTACAATACAAGGACTTTTAAAGACTGTTAGTAAAAAGTGTGATTTCCCTAACAAGAAAGTGTCCATGTCTCTCTCTGCTCCCGCAATGCTTTCTTATGGGAAAAATTGCCTTGATTCACGTACAGATTGGTTCGCGACCACTTTCCAGGAACGGATTGTGTTCGTGAACCGCAGGCACCACTGTATCATGAAAATGTCATGCCATCCTGATCTTGTATCTGCTCTTCCGAAAAGAATGCAATTTTACCTTGGGTCTTTCATTTGCCACATGTGCATAATTATTGAATTTTTTTTTTTTTGCTTAATTTATTATTTTCTGACTTCTCATCTGTTTTCAAGGCGGCGTTTGTATTGTGTTTCAGAAGCAAGCTATTTGCATAACCAATCAACAAAAAAGCGTTTCTATTCCCACCCAAAAGTACCAAAGTACCAAAAAAGTACCCCAGTTGGTTTGGCACTTGAGGTACTGGAACTTGATTGGAAATCAATGGAAAATGGATAGTCACAAAAGTACCCAACCAATAGTATGGTACCTGGTGAGGTGGAAAAGCACCCTTACTTGTTTGGGTAACGGATAAAAACAGACATTCTTTTTTTTTTGCTCATTCATACCAAAATGACCGGTTCATGAAAGGCAGTGTGTCCTTTAGTAGGGAGCTGCCTTTTGTGGCATTAATGATGCACTGGTATAATTCTGTTTCTGGGGAGGCCTCATTATTCCCAGGTACAGCTGAAAGCCAGGACACTACACCAGGCCACACATGTCTCAAGGTGCATGTACAGATGCTCCTCCCTTTACTCTCAACTTCGGTTTTGTTCGACTCGGCAGTACTTCAACCTTGTGATCATGATGCATATTCATATGGAACTAAATCAGGGCCAGTAATTTTAATTTGAAAAAAGAATTGAAACTAAAAGTTTTGATGTTGGACTGTAAAAAAACACAATATATTCAAACTAATATGTTTTTCAGCCTTTAAAATAGTTTTTTGTTCTGGATTTTTAAATGTTTTTTTTTTTCACTCATTGATTTTTGTATTAAGATTGGTGTGTTATTTTTTTGTTTCAAATATTTTTTTTCGGGTTTCATTTGTCTGATTTATGTTTTTTCAGTTTCACACTTAAGGTACTTCCTCAGACTTTTAGTGTAAATGTGTGAATGAGTGACATCAAAGTGACAGGCCATTGTTGTCTTCAGTATCAGTTTGCTGGAGTTACAATGGTCTGTGTTCCTATATCTTCACCTGTTTTTAATGGTTATATAATTGATGGATAGATGGAGATATAAAAATAACATAAATAATAAAAAAAAAAAAATTACAACACAGCTTGCCAACTGGTGGTATGGATGGATATAGTTTAATCAAGTTATAATAAAATATTAAATAAAGCTAGAAGGTTAAAAGCATGGTAAATAGTCTGATTGGCCATGATTTATGTAAGTTTCTGGAGTACCATATGGCCACAATTGAATTAAACGTATATTGAATAAAAACGTTTTAATATTCTCAATATATCATGTAACCGTTCTGATGATATATATGGTGGCCACATTTTAATATAACAGGACTACCAACTCTCACATCTGGCATGACATTCACGCTTTCAGACTCTCGCTCATATTGCATTAGAAACTTCATTAACTACAGTAAAAGCTTTGGGGCAGCCTGCAAAACCTACAGGCTATTTATAAGGTAATAAAACTTGCATACAAGTAAATGCATGTGCATGTACCGATTTCTGTCTTAAATCTTACACTAGCCAGCTGATCGGAGCTGGCAACCCTGATATATAAAACTTATTATGTCATGAGTGGGGCTTCATGCTTTCTCTTTATGTCCCTATTTTACAAAAAATGCCCCATCACTGTAAAATTTAGGATAACTTCGCAGAGTCTTTGTTAAAGCGCCCTGGCACCAGCCGGTACTCCATGTGAAATGGGCAGTCTTAAACGGCTTCTCTGTGGAAATACCGGAGTGTAAACTTTGAATACTTTTGTTATATTTTTAAAAGTTCACCATCAAAACTTGTACTTGCAGTTTTCAATTCTTTTTTTAGATGAACAAAACTTTTGACTCTGGTTTAGCTCCATACATTCAGTAGTTATCAAACTTTGAATTTTGATCTGTTCCTGGACTAGCAATATGCTGTATGATATTTTCATCAGTGACGGCACAAACCCAACCACTATTCCAGGATATGTAGTGATAATGTGCATTAGCGACTTGTGCAGTATTTAAAAACATATCGCTACTACTACTACTACTACTACTACTACTATTACTTGCAGTAATTTTATTTTCAGTTGACCAGTAGTTATTTTTCTATTCTACTTATGACATTTGTAAATTATGAGTTCATTGCAATATAACTTTGTTGTAAATTGAAGCAAACTAATGCAGTTGAACTAGAAGGGTTTGTGAATCCCAGGATTCAAGATTGTTGGACCTTTAGTATTGCGGCATATTTTTCTTAAGAATATCAATAGTGAAATTACCATGGTCACCTGTAGCGGTTTTCCTAAAGATTACCACTTTTATAAACTTGACCAATCTTAAGAACCTGGATTATCAAGTGAGTTTGTGTATAATTCATAATAAACATTTTAAATAGATTATGCCTTTTTATGATTTTCATAATGATTTCGAGGCTGTTTGGTGAAATCATATAATGTAAAAACAAGCTTCAGCGGTGCCACATTAGTTTTGCAGTAGCTGACCCTTGACATTTTGACATCCTATACAAATAGATATCTTGAGGCCTCCAGCACATGGAGATCTTTCTGCTTGTTTGGCCGATACCCTAACCCTCAACCTCTCCCCACTAACAGTAAAGCCCGGGAACTGGAAGAGCAGCTGAGGGGCTTTGACCAAATCCTGAAGACACTGCAGGCCTCTGAGGACACGGTAATGTTCCCCCTCCCCACCTTGCCCAAATATTGTATGTATATCTGTGCCAGCTGAAAGTCACATGATCAAGGGCAGGTAGCCAGAAAGGCTCCCCATACTGTTCCATTCTTGCCTTCATTCCCGAACAGCCTCCTATTCCCTGCTGTCTGTTTACCTTTCACCTGTTTTAACCTATTTACTCTTGTTTATCGTGTTATTTTCAATTCAATTTAATTTTATATAGTGCCTTTCACAAGAGTTGTCCCAAAGCCCTTTACATGGAAGTGTTGTGATACATAAAACATCATTAGAGAGAGATACAGAATGGGAAAAAGGAAGGTCAGAAATTAAAGAAAGAAACAGAAACCAAAGAGTCCAAGAGAAAAGGAGCGAGAGAGAACCCCTGGGCATACTAACATTACTAAAAAGAGAACAGAGCCTTCGCAGCAAGGCGAGTGGGTGACAACCTGGTGGCATAGTCGTAAATTCAAACCTAACTCACACCGGCACCATTTGCCCATTCGCGTTTCCAACAGGTTCACTCCACTCAGTGGAACTCCTGCTGAGATACCTGCATGTTCTCCCTTCATGATGCAGAAATACATGCCTTTAAAACTTTCAGACTGGACTGCTGTAATGCCCTCCTTTCTGGTTGCCCCTCTGGATCCTTACGTAAACTTCAGCTGGTACAGAATGCAGCAGCCAGAGTTCTCACAAACATTAAAAAATTAGATCGCATTATACCTGTCTTATCCTCCCTTCACTGGCTTCCAGTTAAGTCTCAGATTGTCTATGAAATACTGCTATTAACCTATAAAGCACTGAATGGCCTTGCACCAGAATACCTTAGTTATCTGCTGACCTCATACAGCCCTCTACGCTTGCTTCGTTTTCAAGGCACAGGATATCTGTTAGTACCTAGGGTAGAAAGAGCTACGGCAGGCTGCAGAGCTTTCTCCTAAAGAGCTCCTCAGCTGTGGAATGCTCTTCCACAGGATGTGTGGGATTCAGGCTCACTCTCAATATTCAAATCTAGACTAAATCACACCTGTTTAGTTCAGCTTATAGGGTGGAATTGGTGGAATTGGTGTGCTGACATTTCCGGGACTCCCCATGACTGTATTCCCACTTGCCTCTCCCTCCTACTTATACTGCCTTAGCCACATCTGCCGGCGCTTACATACTGCACTCACGTAACTGTTTGCACTGCCTCTAGTCTCCCCTACTTGTGCAATTAGCCAATTTTATTTCCCCTAATCCTCCATGGGGTGTGCTGCCTGGAGACCTCAATCTATCAAGATTAGTGATCGACCGATATTGATTTTTTTTTTTTATTACCAATACCAATTATTTGCATGTTTATATGCCCGATAACCGATATTCAGAACCGATATTTATTTGCTGTTATACTTCTGTTTTTGACACAATGATTACACCACCACTGAACTGAACAAACTGTTTTATTTCTAATGGTCACTTCCTCCTTGCATAAAAATCAAAACTTATTTATACACCATTAAATAGAGGGTTCTGAAAGTGCAACGAATACAAGAAGTGTGCGTGCTGACAAAGCACATTCAATTTCTTAGTTTATTTAGAAGATGTTTATTACCGGAATGATGGTTATATAGTAAATGTTAATATAATTCGGGGTGTTTTAGTGCATCTTGTTAAAAGTTATATGCGGTGGCTGTGCTGGAGAATTTCATGAGCATCAACCCGGTGAGTGAACAGCAAAATGGAAGCTACTTCACGAGACGAATGATGGGCATATAGAGCAGGGGTCTCCAACACGTCGCTCACAAGCTACCAGTAGCTCTCCAAGTAGCTTGCCGAAGGGTTCTACATTCATTTGACAACCATAGCTAGAAGGGAACATGGGACACAAAGGGAGTCCTATAGTTTTTTGTATGTGTAGTTTTTCAGACACTTTACAAACACTAGGTGTAACGAATGTCAGGAGTTACAAAGGCCAAAGAAACAAACAAAACGCATCTACCGAATATAACCCTAAGCTAATCCTAAGTGAACACAAAACGGGTAAAACGAAACAAGTCACAATGCCTAAGCCTAACTTTCTAACCAAACAAACAGTAATCACCACGTTTACGAAGAACAAAAAAAGGCAGACACACCTAGTGAAACACACAGCCGAAGCGAAGGTATGCAGAGGGGAGATCAAAGAGGCGAAGTCGGAGTACAAGCGAAAGTTCAAAACCAAGCAGGCACTCAAAACCAGGGCGAAGGTACAATAAGGGACAAGGTAGAAATCAAGAACAAAAGCAGTCATACACGAGCATTCAAATCAAACCAAAAGCAAAGCGAACGAAGAGCGAGCTAGCAGGCGAGAAGCGAACAGCGGACAGCCGAAGTGACGAAGCTGCAGCCTCTTCTATCAACGAACCGGAAACTGCTCCGAAGGCAAGGGAGGTGGTGCCAGGTCCAGAAGGTGGAGTAGAGGGAGCAGTTGACCAATGGGCGAGTGGGCAGGATGTCCTGTAGGCATCCTCCTGAACTTACAGCCCATATCTCCCTTACAGCGCATACTTTCCTTACAACACGTGCCTCAGACTTGCGGCACGTAAGAATCATTATTTGCCCGTTAGTTGTCAATCAAACAGTTGCGCTGCTGTCAAGCTTGATGACTCGGGTGATGATGTGAGAAGGAGAGCAACCATGACCGCGGTAGGTAGCCATACCAAAAAGAGACATTTTATGAAGTTTTTTTGTTTCACAAATGTAAACGACAAGTGTGTATGTCTGATCTGTGGTGTAAGCGTGTCAGTCGGTAAAAGATGTAACGTGGAGCACCATTTCACCCAGGTCCACAGCAACTTTTCACGGGATTTTCCTGAAGGTAGCAATCTATGAAAGGAAAAGATAAAGGAGCTAAAAGCAACACTTTTTAAAGACAACAGTCTCTGTTCACCAAACCTACGAAGAAGGCCAATGCAGCAACAGAGGCCTCGTTTAAAGTGGCGCACATCTTAACGAAGCACAAAAAGCCCTTCACCGATGGCGGGATTGTAAAGGAGGCTATGACTCCAGTGGCTGACACGTTATTCAGGGACCATAAAAGTAAGACAGAAATTTTGTCTGCTATTGCCGATGTACAACCTGGTGCAAATACTGTGGCAAGGAGAGTGTCTGCGCTGTCTGCGGATGCGGTAAAACAGCTGGAATCAGACATGACCAGGTGCAAATGGTTTTCAATTCAGTGTGATGAGTCTGTTTATCCAAGTGATACAGCCCAGCTTGCTGTGTTCATTCGGATGGTGTTTGATGACTTTTCCACCAAAGAAGAGTATTTGACCTTACTTCCACTGAAAACTACAACCAAGAGAGTTGATATTTGTAACGCAGTAAAAGACTACTTTGTAGAAAAAAATCCCTGTTGAAAAACTGGTGTCTGACAACCGACGGAGCACCTGCTATGACGGGTCGTCACTCAGGATTTATAAGCGGACCTGGACTTTCCCAGGTTTCTGAACTATCACTGCATCATTCATCAACAGGCTATATGCGCAAAAGTTATGGGATTTGACCATGTCATGGCGCCTGTTGTTAAGATAATCAACTCCATTTGAGCAAAGGCAAAACAACACCAGAGCTTCAAGCTGTTCCTGGAGGAATACTCTGTTCCTGGAGGAATACTCTGCAGGGTACGGGGATCCCCTCCTCCACGCTGAATTCAGATGGCTCAGTTGGGGTTAGATACTACAGCACTTTCTTTTCTTGCTGGGTGAAATCAAGGGTTTTATGGAACGAGGGAGGAGGATACCAGCCTATTATCTGATGCAGAGTGGCTACTTGATCTTGCTTTTCTGACAGATGTAACAGAAAATTAACCACCTGAACTTACAGTCACAAGGCAAAGAAAAGAATATGACTTGATTAGTGCTGTTAAGGTGTTCAGTTCAAAACATTCAGCAAGTGAAAAACAAAAGGTTTCAGCATTTCCCCTCTGTCCCAAAGATGTTGGAAACTCACATGGGTGCAGCCAGCGTTCTAAATGTTTCCAAGTACTGTGACCTCTTGTCAGGGCTTGGACAGGAGGTTGCAGACAGATTCAGTGACTCTGAGAAACTTGAGCCCTGTGTGACATTTATGGCCAACCACTGCATGGATGTGGACATAAATGAGATTTCAGGACAGATGGCTGAACTTTTCTGTGTTGATCCTGTAGAAATTGAAATTGAGGGCACAAACCTTCAAAATAATGTGCAACTTAAGTCTCAACAGCATTCTCAGCATTTCTGGAGCTGAGTGGAGCCAGGTAATTATAAGAATCTTCACCAAGCAGCTCTGAAAATGTCTGCTTTGTTTGGGTCTACATACCTCTGTGAGTCAGCTTTTTCTGACATGAATATCATGAAATCAAAGCTCAGAACAAGACTGACAGATGAACATTTAAATGACTCCATAAGAGTGAACCAACAGTAAGTGGCTACACTCCACCATACACCTCTCTTGTTGACTCCATTCAGTGCCAGTCATCTCACTAACTGAAAATGACTAAATACATGTCACACATACAGCTGGACATGTGAATGCTTTTGTGAAGTGATAGTGACATGTGGACAGATAACAAAATAACAAGTGGATAACTAACCAAATCTCTATTTGTAATTTGTGTTGTTTTGACAGCATTCAAATTTCGGTTAATGTGAGACACTAGAAAGAAATGCAGATGCAGGTTAACAAAATTTTTGTGTCTTAATACAAAATGTGAGTTGTGGACGCCAACATTTAGTTAATGTTCAGGCAAATAAGCTTATTCAGTTTGTTTGGGTGGAAATAAGCTATGAGAATAAATGTTACAAAAATGAGTAGCTCTTGGCCATTTTCATTTTGTAAAAGTAGCTCTCAGGTAAAAAGGTTGGAGACCCCTGATATAGACGCTCGTTAGTGCCTGTATTTAATTCAGGCAAGTTACGTCTTTATTGGACATGACGGTTTATCTTAGCATTCGTGACTCCGACTTCACGAGACTAATGATGAGCATGTAGACAACAGAGAGAATAAAATTCAGCGCTTTTATTTACAAGATGCACTCATCCATGACTAAATTATTTAATTCATGCAAAGTTACATATTTATTGGCATAGGACTTGATGGGTTATTTTAGCCGACCAACTTCACAAGACTAATGATGAGCATGTAGATGACAGAGAATTAAATTCAGCTCTTTTATTTACAACGTGCTTATTAATGGCTGTATATTATTTAATTCAGGCAAAGTTACATCTTTATTGTGACAGGATTTGATGGATCTTGCGTGACTCTGTGAGTTCGTCTTTATTTCCTAGAGCCAAGCTGCATAAACTACATCAGTCATTTATGTAACACATCTAAGTTGTGCATTAATAGCTGTTCTGTTAAAGTTTACAAAATATAGAAGCAAGTAAGTATACTGTACCTGTGCACGCAGCTGTTTCCCCTCAGACGCCGCGCTGCAATGGCGCTCATGCGCGTAATTTTCAGAACACCCACAAGATGGCGGCATTTATCTGTGAACCCGATATTACAAAACCAATAACCGATTTATAATAAAATGCTTAAATATCAGGAAAAATATCGGTAAGTCGATATATCGGTCAATCTCTAACCAAGATATCCTGCACACCTTGCTACATGTGATGTCGTCACTACCCATGACTCCCTTGCATCCTGCTCTCCGATAGTGTGACTTGGCACTTAGCCATCTCTCTGATTTGACTCTCCCTGCCGGCCACAGGAGAATGGGATACCCTTTTGGTCCATCCTAAGGTTTCTTTCTTCTAGGGAGTTTTTCCTTGTCACTGTCGCCTATGGCTTACTGACTGGGGGCTTTGGGTGCTGTAAAGCGCTTTGAGACGATGTAATGTTGTGACAACGTGCTATATAAACCTTGTTGTTTACTGCCCACTCTCACTTTAATTTTGTGTGGGACGACAAGGAAACCTCCCTTCTGTGATCTGAGTGGACAATGCCGTTTGTAAACTTGACGTAATTCTGTCATGTAGGCAGGCATTATTTGTTTACTTGCTGTATTGTATATTGCTTTTGGTTCCTCACTGAATGCCAGGTCAGGTCTTGGTTTGAGGCCTTGTTCCCTGTCGACAGCTATCAACCTAACCCTCACCCATACGTATTCAGTCAGCCCAGCATCTTCTTCATATATCTGGCTCCTGTTCTTTGGTCTTATTACTGGGGCCTTTCCTCCCATCATTCTTCATGAGCTGTCCTCATTAATGAATGCATTTCTGTCTTTAACCCTCTTTTTGTTCCTGAATCTCTTCATGTGACCAGTTTCCCAACTTTTGCCTGTCCACCTATCTTTTCTCCGGGCATCCATTTTCCTATGGTTTCTTCAATTTTATCATTCCACAAGCACTAAAGCAAACCAAATGATAACTTGTAGCAAATGTGCAGTGTAGGAAGATAAGCTGAAAAACATCACCAAGAACTGCAAGTCCAGTATGATAAAACATGGCAGTGTGGCAATAAATGCCTTTCTGAGCAATAGGTTAATTGTGGTAGTGCAATTAAAATTTTTGTGCTTTGTATCCGTTTTGAAGTGTGAAGTTTCTATTTGCAGTATACTGCGAAGTGCAATAAATGCACATTTTGTTTCCTGTTATTGGTATGTTTAAATACTGCTGTCTGATGGTATGTTCTTTGCATGCAAAGGGCTTAGCATTTTCTGATGTTGATATCTGTACTACATCCTTGTTTAAGCAGGTGCTTATTGTGAAAAATGAATGCTTATACTACATTGTTATGATCGTGTCTAAGAGAAATGGGTATGTCGCTGTCTTTGAATGGGGCTCTGAATGTACAGTTGAAACCCAAAGGTTTACATGCACTGTATAAAGACACAACTTTCTTTTTCTTATTGTCTGATATTAAATCATACAAAACCCTTTCAGTTTTAGGCCCATTCAGATTCCCAAAATAATTTCTATTTGTTAAATATCAAAATAATGTGATTTTTTTTTTTTTTTATTACTTTTTTCAAAGTCAAAAGTTTACATACATTTGCTTAGTATTTGGTAGAATTGCTTTTAAACTGAATGACTTGACGCAAACGCTTTGGGTATCCTTCCACAAGCTTCTCACAGCAGTGTATTGGAATTTGGCTCATTCCTCCTGACAGAACTGGTGTAATGGAGTCAGGATTGTATGCCGCCTTGCTCTCACACGTTTTTTCAGCTCTGACCACAAATTTTCTATAGGATTAAGATCAGGGCTTTGTGATGGCCTCTCCAAAACATTGACTTTGTTGTCCTTAAGTCACTTTGTAACCAATTTTGCAGTATGCTTAGGGTCATTGTCCATTTGGAAGACCCATTTGTGCCCAAGCTTTAACTT
>JAODKE010003999.1:0-12832 GCA_026779605.1 Mormyrus hasselquistii
GTGGGTGGGGGCTCGGCGGGCGCGTGGCGGGGGGGGGGGGGGGGGGGGGGGGGGGCGGGGGGGGGGGCGGGGGGGGGGGTGGGGGGTGGGGGGGGGGGGCGGCTGCTGAGTTACCCCAAAGCAAGATGTTGGAGCAGTTTTCTATTGGTAATGTGTGGTACAGCAAAGAATGGACTGTCAGACGGAACAGTGGGATAACTCCCCCCCACACCTCCTACCTAACATACACCCAGAGATTTCTGCAGGTTTCCAGGGGGCAACTAATACAAATCGTGTTTGTTGGTGTAATCCATTTGTATGCCAGCTCTAAAAAATTATCCAGCAAAAGAATGTTATCGCTGTCACTTACGGCATCCTCCATGGTAGCACAGCCAATCCAGGTGCCCGTACACTCAACGCAGCCAGTAAGCTGCCAATTAACTACTGCATGTTACCAAGCATGTTACGGGAATCGGGCCGCGATTCCCATCATCGCTTCGGAACGGACTGAAGAGCCGGCTGGTTTCAGAGCAGTCGGAAGTTCTACTAACTCAGCCTGAAAGATTAATCTATACTGTAAGTTGCCACTGAATCATGAGCAGACATGGTCAACTTTTCAGAAAGAAATCTCTGAATTTATTGTGGAAGACTCAAGGGCAGAAGGACAGGAGCGGGGGGAGTTCGAGGTGGAACAGACACTGTTACTGATGTAGGGAGGGGCAGCGAGGCAATGAGAAGAGACAGAAAACCAAACAATCAAAGGCAAATAAAAAGGGACTGGAAAACAGAAAAAAGAAATGAAATACCCACGGCGAGCAGAACCAAGATTATCAACTTCCCTTAAGTCTCCAGGTGACGGGGGGAGATCATTCCCAGAACACACACCTCCTCAAAAGGAAAATAATAATAATAATATATATTACAATAATTCTGTCTGCCGTTAAAGTGTTACCAAGGGAGACACCATCCACCTACACTGATTAAATAAAAAATGCTAATAAATAAAATGAAACAAATTTGCATATTTATTTATAGTTTAAGATTATTACAATGAATGAGGTGATATTAGGGCCATACATATCTTTAAAACCAGTAATGATGTTCATGACAGTCAGTCACAGAACTGAAACCTCTGCTGTCAACTCTGTGGGTTTTAAATGAAATATTCTAGCCAGACATATTCCATTACTATATAAGTCTAAATGGACAACAGAGTCAAGGAGGCTCCAGAGATAGAGGTAGGAGTCATCGTCAACAACGCCTATTTGATTGCATGTAACATTAGTTTGCGTTAAATGGTGGAAAGATGGCTTTAGCTAAATTTAAACGGCATCTTTGTTTGAGTTACGTGTTCCGGTGATAAAATGATGACCAGCTATTTATTAGCAAAGAACATCCACATGTATAGATATGTACTGTAGGGAGATTTGGTGAAGCTCAACTTGACATGCCTAACTAGGTCAGTCGTATTTTTGATTAATAATTGTGCTAACATTTAATCGGTGGAGATTTCCTGCTCTGCAACATTCAGATGCTGCCGACTTACGCATAGCGTTTGACCTTTTACTTGTCAGGATGAAGGACAAAAACAAGGTCACATGTCTGTGGTAATATGGCAGAAATGTACAGTGAGTGGCTTCTAAATGCTGACTGGAAAGCATGTGCACTTCATTCATTTCATTTTATAAAGGCCAGATTTGAAGAATA
Organism: Mormyrus hasselquistii; assembly: GCA_026779605.1. Classification (NCBI taxonomy): domain Eukaryota; kingdom Metazoa; phylum Chordata; class Actinopteri; order Osteoglossiformes; family Mormyridae; genus Mormyrus; species Mormyrus hasselquistii. The sequence goes on from JAODKE010003999.1 coordinate 1,687, forward strand.
TCTCGTAATACCATGGAAAGGGATGTTTGATTCTCTCCATTTAACAGGAAATAGAGGCAGTGTTGACTTCTGTGTGGAGATGAGCGATTTCTACCCATCGACAGACCTGAGTCGCAACTCTCTCAACAAGCTAAATGTAATAGACTTCTTGATGTTTTAATCAATACTAAAATATTGAGGGTATAGTTTAGGTTTCATTGAATCTGATGAATCATGGGATGGGATGACATTAGTAGAAAAGTAATTGCCCGTCCCCCCTCCCCCAGTACTGGGGGCCACCAGCAGAGAAACAAAAAGAGTTCCCGTCAATGACAGATTGACCTCATATGTGCACAAATGTTCGTCGAGATTCAGCGCGTCAATAATGTTTGAGGCTCAAGCTTACAAGTCTGATTTTTCTCCGAGACAAATCGGAGTGACAGAAGCCTCTGCAAGAACTGGAGGTCATTTGAAGAAGTAAAATGATATCCACTTCCATGAACTACAGCATCCTAAGCGTCCTTAAACACAGCCACAGCCCCAGGCTATAATGTCTACATTCACGCAGATAATGTCTCCGTTTTATTGCCTCTCTCTCAGCCCCTGACAGACATGAGTCTTTGTCGTGTTGGCTATTTACGGCATGTTTTCCAAAGCTGGGCTGCTCTTGGGGTAAATACACTTTATAAAATATGCATGGAGTTCTGTGAGATGCATCAATCAATTGAGGCTGGGCAATGGCAGGCATATTATAGGCTGAGGCGTCAATCTCCCCATTGGAAGGCCACAACCGCACATGCAGTAATTATATTCAACTATAATTATATCATGCATTTTGGAAAAAAACCACCCTTTCTGTGAAACAATTCATTTCTTTCAGAAGTTCCTTCTGTCTTAGTGCTCAGGACATGAAGCTTAATGTGGTTGTATGAGTACAGGTACATAAGAATGTGCTAGCTTTCAAATATCCCATCATGCTCTGCTTTTTAAGAGGCGTGCACATATAGAGGTGAAATTGAAGCTTGGGTTCTGAGCGCAGCGTCAGAGGTCTAACCCTCTGAGCCACATACCCCCCAATACCGCTGGTGTTGTTGTCAGTTACACCATGCAGTCAGAACTCTGGAGAACAGCGTAATGCTTCATATCTTCATATTAGTCATCCTCAGGGAATGGCAGATCCACCGGGCCACACTGAAATGAGTATTTCCTGATGTGCGCCAGTGTTTATTAGAATCAACGCTGGCTGCAGAAAATACCTGATGGAGGCAGATTGCTCCGAGTCCTGCGTGGCACATGTCCTCTTCTTAGACCTGGGAAGCTGAAGTGACAGTTGTGGTGGAGAGTGAACAGGCAGGGTGCTGGCAAGAGCTCGATCATAGTCCCCACCATTATCTGCACATATCAACGCCTTTGGCTAAGATGCAAATCAGGACTGTAAAGCAGCAAAGCAAAGAGTGGCATCGTTTAATACGAAGACGCTTAACCCTTTCACTTGTTTGAGTGTGTACTTTTCCTCACATCTCTTCTCCTGTCTGATGTCTCACATACCATCACAGGCACACTGACGTGCTGTAATCACGTGGAGCACGTTCAATCCGCTGGCTGAAGGCAGGTATTGCTGCCAGATTGCTAACTTGATTCTCTGATGGCAAATGACGTGTCTTTCAGGCTAAAAGTCAACTGTTTGTTCAAACATTCTTGAATTTAATGAGTGCAATTCCTGCTAAATGAACTACTAATCTATTCTAGAGTGACTTACTGCATAAAAATGCAAATGAAGTGAGCACTAACTGAACTGAATGTCATTTCTGGAGCTCAATATAAACTCCGAAATAGTCACCGAGGCCTTTAATTGCCTGCTTTATGTGGGTTGGTGTAACAAGATTTATCTGAGTGCGCTGTTAATAGTAATCGGATGTTCAATCAAGGTTGTTGGTTCAAATCTCGTGAATGCCCGCAGTGATTCTACTCCTTTGGGCCCTTGACAAAGGCCCTTAACCTGCAATTGCTTTCTCCCGGGTATGACAATCTTCTACATCCAGCCCTGCAAGCAAACTGGGAAAAATTAGGGGTTAGGGGCAGGACTGACACTCCAGTCTTGCAGATCCAGCAGCTGAAGGGTGATTCTCCAGCCGCAGGGGAGATGAATGTGCATGGGAGAGGGGATGCACAGAAGCCCAGGTCAACATCTCTCAAAAAGTCAGGCTATTTCGGAAAGTGGCTTTGCGGTAGTGCTGGATGCATTGAGCGAGCGCCGTGTTTACAGTGTGCCCCGTGCTTAGCCAAAGCGGCGCAGAAATAATAAAAGAGGATTGTCCAAATGACATGGGCCACACTTTCTGTCAGAAATATTAGCTGGAGAACCTATACAGGTGACAAGCTAAACAGCTTTCAGCAAATATAACTTTTATCCCGCGCAAAGATATTTTACGGTTGATAGGTTCCAGGACTCCCAGACTATCTGCAAGAAGCCTGGGAAGGTTATAAATCAGCTCGAAGCATTAATATTTTATTATTTTCTCAAAGCGAGAAGAGAGATTGGAGGAGCTAATGGGATTGTTCATTTTGGCTCTGATTTCCGGATCTTCCTCTGACAGACATTTTCTGCTTCAGTGGAAAAGATCATAAGAATCTCTGAGAAAAATAGAACTGGAAATGCATAAGATTGCTGCCCCCAAATAAAAGTTAGAAGATGATCTACTGTATATTGTCTACTTTTGGATGACCTGAAAAACTGACCACAAGAAGATAATGACTAGCTTTGGGATTTCAGCAAAAACAGGACACAGCAGATGATGCAGAAAGATACTCTGAACAGGTACAAATCACTACACAGGTCTCGTGGCAATAGACATTACTGGACAAACTTGTTATTTCTTATGTTGAGTATCATGGGCAGAGCTGAAGGTCTGTGGTTCAGCCTGGTGGCTTTTAATACCTAAGACAGATAGAGGTAGTTGTGTGAAACAGAAATTTTGTTTCCTGCCGAATGTTGCAGTGGATAAAATCGGGGATAGAGAAAGAGAATCCAAATGCCATATTCTAGTGAAGTGCGTTGTTGTGCTTAACAGGTCTCCCTGCACAGGTACCTCAAGATGATGCCTTCTGATTAACGTGGCCCTGATGGAAACTCTTGTCATTCCAGGTGAAGTTTATAGAGCTTTGAGCTTTAGCCCTGTTCTTCTGTGAGCTGACGTGGAGGTAGTGTGCAGCTGGTCTGGCGTCCTTCCCCTTCTGCTGCTCGCGGAGCCCCCATCCCTTAACGGCGGCAGTACCCCGCATGCCGGCTAACAGGTTGGAATTGCAGAGGCCACCCAAGGGGGGCGAAAGGCGACAAATCCAAATGGAAGGGAGCCAGAGACTGGAGCCGTTGGTCAAGGTTGAGGAAGGCCCGCTGTTACCGCTCCCTTCTGGGGAGAGCTCAGAAAACAGGGAGGTCAAATAGGGCTACAAACAGAGACCAAGTTTAATGCAATAACCACCCCCCCCCCCGCCCCATCAGAATTCCTCTAACAGTAATATATTCTGCTAGGTTAATTCACACACAGAGAAATGCACAGAATATAGTTAGCATACAGTCTCTGTCAGTATCTGCTTCATGTGGGCTTCTCTGAATAATCCTTGTGAAAAAGGCTGACCGCAATCTTTCAAAAAACCTTCACATTTGCTCTCAGTTAACTGAAAATAATATATATTCACCTAGATGTCAAACAAAAGTGTGATATTAGATGTTATCCGATGAGTTTGGTCCTGGTTAAATATTTTATGCAGCCATGCTGTGTTTGGAAACATCCTCGTGACAGAGAGTGCAGGGGTATTTTTAAGAGGTAAACAACAATCAAGAAAAATCTAAAGACTAGAAGTTAAAAAATACCCAGAACAGAGAACTCACATAAACTGATGCATAATAAATTGAAGTATAGATTAACAAATCCTCACTTTTATAAACAGCAATATGACTTATTCAGATTACAGCAAATGTTATAAACATCATGGATGGATCATGTACATTTGAACTTCCTGTTCACTAAGACGCTTTAACTAAGACATCAGCCTTCTGGTGTTTTAGCAGAGATCTGTATGCTGCTTTTGCTCAGATCTACATCTCACACTGGCTTTATTCAGCAAAACTGCAGTCACTGCCTGTCATAATTATGACAGCGTTCTCCCTGACATGTGAATCAATGGGAAATGAGGTTTTATTCAATTAGCATAGAGGTCCTATTCAATTATCTTTCGCTTTTGCATTATGATCCAAATGGCAAATTCAGCTATACAGCTCTTATCTCCTGTGCAGTTGTGTATAGTCATGCAGATTTTCTCCTGCAGTGAGACCCTCCTTTTCTGTAACCAAGGGGCATCAATGTAATGGCTCAAATTAGCCAGAGTCAAACCCAACAGCTTTATTTACATGAGAAAGCCTGTTAAGGCAAGCAGGACTAGAACAGAGGCCCCCAGGCAGGAAACGGTCGTTTAATGGAATTCCAGACTTACTGTACACAGTGAAACTATACAAAACATCTGCAATGATAAGAGAGGGAATTTCAGTCCCTTCTAATGTTACATATTATATCAGCACTGGCTGCCTGATGGCTGTAACACCTGCCTCAGTTTGGACGTCAAGCGTCTGCTAAACACAAAACGTAAATATAAGGTGAAACAGAAAGGCTGCAGGTGTAAGCAACCTTAGTAGAAGTTTCTAACCTCCATAAATGAATGAAATGCAATGAAGGAGGACAGACTGCAATGAATAAAACAAATCCCTCTGTCCATCCGTCGGTCCATCCATTCATCCATCTTGTAGCCATTTTTCCCAGTCAGGGTTGTGGGGAAAGCATCTTAAATTCACACAGGCAGAAGTCATTCCCACTACAAATGAAAGCAAAGTACATGAACATTTTAATATATCTTCAGCAAACCCTCCGACAACAAGCTAACAGAGATCGCTCATTTTTTTCCATGATCATTATTATTATGTATTAGAAGAGACCATAATGTGCTGGCAGAGTATGCTTGTATAATGGCTATTACTCCTGTCTTTTCCAGATAGCCTGCCATCTGTTCACTGCAGTCTCAGCCAGAGTGAAAAATATCCTGCGGTTTCTGCTTCTGGTCGACAGCAATAACAAACACAGTGTTAGGACGGAGGACGATGACTGGGAGCTGGAGTGGGGGGTTCAGGGGGCTGTCACCCACAGAAAAATTCCAGCTGCGGGCCACATGGGGGCGTGTAACTTACAGGAAGATATCAGCCAGTCCATCTTCAACAAAGTAGCTACGGCGACAGTGAGATGAGGAGACCACACAAGACTGCAAGCAGACAGCTTCGGCATTGCTTTATCGATGGCACCAGCCCACCACCAGCGGTAAGAAACTAAGAGTTTCAGCACTTACACAAAAAGAAACACTGATGCTCAGCTATTTGATTTTCGGCTGTTGGATTTTCAGTCTCATCCACGGCAGCACAGGGCATACGGCAGGGGACAAAGCAGGGGACCAAACAACGGGTACAGAACAGGACACAGAGTATTGGGCAGGGTACAGGGGATAGGGCACAGCCATCCCCTGCAATGGACAGGGCACAAAGCAGGGGACAGGGCATAAGACAGTGGATAAAGCAGAGCACAGGGCAGGGGACAGGGCATAAGACAGGGGATAAAGCAGGGCACAAAGCAGGGGACAGGGCATAAGACAGGGGATAAAGCAGAGCACAGGGCAGGGGACAGCAGAGAACAGGGGTGGGAGCAGAGCACAGGGCAGGGGACAGAGGCTAGATCAGGAGCCAGACTTTTGCTAGACATGCGCACAAAGGGGGAGATTCAGCTATGGACAGGGGGCTATCATATATATTTATTAGCACAATCTTTAAAGATGCAGTGAGCTAATCTGTCGGTATATTGTGGCTCATTTTAAAGCAATTAAAAATAAAAAATTGGATGAAAAAATTCTTTATTTTATATGATTATTGTACATATCTTGTGGTTAAATAATATTTGAATTTTGCAAAACATAACATGTAAATGTATAAAAATGCATCAAAATGCCTTATCACCATATGTAATATTCTTGCTTATTTATTCACAGTGTCCATTCAACAATGTATTAAAATATCAAGTGAGTCATGGATCGCTTCTTACACACCTTATGTCTGGCAGAGTCTAGCTAGTAAGTTTTGCCAGCAGTACGCAAGCGAAATTAGTTGAGATACAAAAACATGGGACAGAAATCAAAGCATCGTTTTGGAATATCTCATCCACTCGAGAAAGTAACTAATTAAACAGAGCTGTGTTCTATCAGGGTGCAGTTTGGACATAAGGAGGCGGAGCTGGGCTCCACTGCTCCCTGTATATATTTAAATCCTTCTGTCACAATAACTTTCTTTTGACCATAAACTTTATTTGGTCAGCTGTATTTGACATTTATCTCCAATGTTGTTTTAGCTTGGTGCTTAATAAATGTGATGTTCATGATTGACTTTATTAAGTTTATAGCACTGTTTCTATTGTTGCCCTTTCTTGCACTAGTAATTTGTTCTGAATGTATGTCGTCCGTAACATGGTCTAATGAACATTCATGCAAGCATTTAGTTATGATTGACTGTAAAGTGTTTTATTTTTCATTAATATGACACTTTTTCTGAGTCTTTGTTTGTGCTAGTTTGTGTCGAAAGTAATACCCTGGCCCATATCACAATTTCCGCTTTCAGTTTCAAAACACCTCGAGAGAAATACCTTGGCAGAAAGCAGCTTATGTCACTGGGACTGAGCCTGAAGGGACAAAATCCAAGAATTTGGTTCTTCACAGATCTGCATTCTGTCAAAGAATTGACTCTTCACCACGTTGAGGACTGGGTTATTCCTGGAAGGAGCCTCACCACACAGGTGGTCCTCATTGGAAACTACATCTGGAGGTGATGGTCAGTTGGGGTACCTATGGAAGCCATTAAAATGAAGAATGACTGGTCATTGCATGGGGTTGACATAAATCCTGACTGGACTGACCAGAGGCAGGTAGGCAGATCTAGATAGAGAGCAAGAGGTAGCCCCATCACAACACCTAAATCTGTCTCCATTACGGTGGTCAAGGCAATATAATGCCTTTTATTAGCCTTTTATGGGGTCAGAGAACGCACTGTCCATACGGCCATAGGAGGCAGCTCTGCCACCAGCCAGATTCAGAAATTACTGCCTCCCTCTTCAGTAAACTTGGAGCACTAGGCCTCTGGATTACCGAGGGGGGGTTACACTAATGAGGATTTAATGATACCCCCATCAGAAGAAGCAAAGTCCCATGTCTTAGAGAAGCGTGGAATCCATTACCTGTATTCCATATCCTGTCCTGTTCCTGGACAGGAAGCAGAGTGCTGTCACACTCCAGGTATAATAAATGCCAGAAGAATGTAACTGAACTGATATCACAATGTACACAGTGTTTCATTATTAAAATATGGTATTTTAACTTAGTCTGACATTGTGTAGCTATACCGTTGTAATGGACTATTGATGTTGTTCCCTCAGGGTAAACAGTGGAAATTCACAGGAGTTAATCAAGGACACGAACCTCATTTAAAAGTCTGCCCTGTGAGAAGTCATTCATTACTCATCAGATGTGGTCTTACTCAGGGGATTTACAGCATTTTTCTCCTGATTTCATTACTGTAGCATCTGAGGTAAAAGCCTAACAGCAGCTGAACCCCCTGCTGGAAACAAACAGTCACTACACTAAATATTAAATAAACACGTTTCTTATGTAGGTGATGCTCAAGCAACAAGTTCTGCTAACCAGCTAGCTAGCTACAATCTCCTTACTATCTATTTATTTAGTTTTTGAGAAATTGGGGCGCGGGTCACTATTAAGTGGAGCCCCAGAATTAACCGGCCCCTGCCAATACCTCACACTACAGTGACCCTAACAGGAAATTGCCTCTTAACAGGGAGCCCAAAGTTACGCTACTGCCCCCTACCTGCACAGCAGCATCAGACACCCTCACATGGGTCTCTGATTGTGCCTCCAAGAATCACCTATCAAAGAAACACACCACTGGCCTTAACATCCCCAAACAGCTCTGTAATCCTCTGCTGACATCAATCTAGTGCCTTCCCTGGGGGGGTCCTGTGGTGGGCCCGGATCCCCCTCCCCCAGGCTGAGATGCAGGTCTGTGGCTGTTTCCCTAAGGTGTTGATGACGTCCCTTTCTCTGAATAAAACGCGCTACTCTGAATGGTCCTTGTAATGTGGTCCTGTGAGAGTGTCACCTTGACCTAATCGTAACACTCGCATTTGGTTACATCACATCCAAACAAACTAAAGTGTTTTTAATTTCTGTGACTCTAAACACGTAGAAGACATCTAGAAGGTTTTGTGTGTTTTTGTTAATGAGAGCTCTAGCAATGAAAATGTTCTTCAGTTCTTTCAATCTGACACACGAAGGTCAGCAATTATTTCTTATTATTTTAATATCAAATGATTTCCCCCCTATTCCATTGTATTAGCATTTTAAAATCACATAGTGATTCACTCGCTACAAAAAACTATTCAGCTGGTTGCTAAGGCAATGTAAGCATGCTTTATTTTTCCTTCTATAAAAATAATAAAGATGGATTTTTTCTGAGCAGGGAGACAGCGCCCCACAGGGGCTGGAAATAGGATGGCAGGGAAAGACGCCAAACCCATTTTGGAAAGGCCTGTGAGAAACACATATTGTGTTTTCCCGGTGACTAAGGGCCTTATCACAAACGGTAGGACGCTGACACTGTGCTTTGAGTTTCTAACAAGTTGCTCAAAGACTGGCATCCAGGTTATAAGTAAGAATGATGCAATGTCTTCATTAATAAGAGCAGTAAAAATTGAAAGATGGGAAGCAGGATTAACACTTTCTGCCCCTGAAAATAAAGCACTACACTTTAATAAAAACAGCTTATTGGGGTTTGGTGAGGAGCAAATCGCAGAGCGATTGAAAAGAGGTAAAGGTCACCGTCTTCTCGCCGTTCTCTAAATGAGCTCTCTGGTCTGCATTACGGAGCACAGATTCCCATTCCACTCCTCACACCGCTAAAGAGCTAATGGAGCTCAGCCTTCTCTCCAGCACAATCTCACCTAATGCCAGTTCATTACATCTGCAGCTTCCTTCTTTCAATGCATCAAAATGCGGGTTCCAACACCTGCACAGACCTTCTGAATTTTTAAGACTACGTAAGAACGTAAAACTTTGTAAAACCTTCTCGTGTATGACATCCCATACTCAGGTGCACTTTTTACAGGGTCGTCACCTGTCACTTACCTCTGGTTCTGGTGGATCTGAGGCATCTGTAGAGTCTTTGGACCAGGCGATGTCCTTGTGCTCATCTGGTCTGGAGTTAAGCAGGGTCTTGGTAGCGCCTGACCCTGGCTGGCGATGGTTCCTACGCAGATATTATAAATGGCCCCGGAGCTGGGAGATGTCACTCTTAACAAATAAACCCAAAGCAGGCAGTGATGGAAGATGTGGAGATGCGTTCAGTGGTGGAACTTGACCCAAATGCGATGAGGTTTGGTGATGCTGGGTCAGTTGGTGTGGACAGCCCCTCTCAGCTTAGGAAATCTAGCTGAGATCGCAAGTTTGGCCTGACCCACTATAAAATTCCACAAGCACAATTTTGCTTTCTCACTTGCCGTATATTTCGGACCATAAATAAAGAGAGAGAAAGAGAGATTAGGTATCTGTCTTTTGGCATTTTTAGTTTTTAGATTGCATTCGCAGATTTTTATTAAATTGAGTTTCCCCTTGCAGGGACCAAAAAAATAGTTGTTTATGACATTGTGGGGACCCCAATATGTAACATGCACAACAGAATAAAGTAATATGGGTGAATAAAATAAACATATTATTACGGTAAACTAGTACAGTATTAGGAGAAGCAGTTTAAGATTAAGATAATGTAAGTTTAAGATAATGCATTCTGTCAATTACATGAAAGATGTGTAACTGTATCCTGATAAAGAACAAGGAAAACATCTAAATGGATGTCAGGATATTTTACCGGAGAAATACTTTTTTTTACACAAACACCATAAATAACCATAAAGCCCAAATACATGTGTACAAAAGGAAGATACATCGATCTTATCTATCAACATCATTGCTCGTTTGAGGGGCTTGGAAGAGACTACCTATTAGCATCAGCAGTATTAATTTAAATAATTCCTGACATGGAACACTCTCCATACGCAGAATTTCAGAAGCTGTCCGTGAAGGATTTAAACCTATAATCTCGAGGATGAAGGGTATCTGCGTAAGAATTAAGCTCTCCTGCTAGCCAAAAATCCACTGGAATGTGACATGACTTGATAATGGTGCATTAACGTTTGATGGAAATCACTGACACACTCTAGCAACTTAAGCTGTGGTTGAATAGTCTTTTTTTGCGTAGGAAGGTTTCTAACTGAGTGAAATGACCCAAGAGGCAGCTGGTATGGTGCAGGAGGGAAAAAGGTGACTATCCACTAGCGGATTCAAGACAAAAGGGGTTTATTAAAGAAACTGAACAAGCAGGGTAAGCGTATAAAACAAAAGGACCGCGAGGGGTCAGAAAATAAGCAGGGAAAAATACTGAGTTACTTATAAACAAAGAGATTAAACACAACTAAGAAAGAAGAAAAGACGGGGAAGCAGGTGACATGGAGGAGCCGACCGAGGAATTAAACAGAGCAACAACATCCAGCTGTATTCACAGATCAACATACAATGACTGACTGGAAAACATAGCAGGCACTGAAACACACACAAGGCTAACGATACACAAATAACCTATTAATGAAAGTACAAGACAACAAGCAACAGGTGGGGATAATTAACAGCACTTGAAAGATTGATTCAAATATGTGGATTTAAATACGTTATCAGACAACAAAACTAGGAAACATACCACACAGTAGTGCTGCAATGCAAAGCAAATTAACGCAGAACAAAAAGGTACAAAACAAACCAGAACAGAACACAAGAAGGGCTGTCTTGAAATGGATGAGAGGCGGATGTAGGGCACTGGAAGGAACAAACAGGCACACTTAGGTTCACTCAAAAACACTTTAATACAAGTAATACAGGATAACTTTGCATTAAAATCAATATCAATATATCAATTAAAGCAATGCAAAATAACCTTGTACCACAAGGGATATGTAATAGAATA
>JAODKE010004000.1:2539-12822 GCA_026779605.1 Mormyrus hasselquistii
AACACTATGTTCTTTAGTTATATAAATTTACAACAAAGAAACATGTAAAGATTTTATAATGACAATTTAATGAATTTAAATTTACACACAACACTAAGAGAACACTATGTTCTTTAGTTATATAAATTTACAACAAAGAAACATGTAAAGATTTTATAATGACAATTTAATGAATTTGTTTCCATAGCAAAGTGTCACATCGTTATACAAAGGAATACCAAACTATTGCAACAAATTGGTAGAGCAACCATTTCTTTTAAAGCTGGGTACATGTGAGAGTCTATGAACATTTAGCAAATAAGAGGCCAATCTAATTAGCTTGTTTATTTTAAAGTAGGCCTAATAACGCCCACGAAAAAAGGGATTCTCCTTCAAACCATGATTCTGGTGTTTTTTCGTTTCTTCATACATTTCTATCACTGTTGAAAACTTTATCCAGAAAACCACAATGAAGATGAACAGCAAGACCAAGGAGATGCAGAGGGCAGCTGAATTATAGGAGTGAGCTTTAGATCCGTACTCCCGGGCAGCTTCCAGGTCGCCCAGCACCTTCCGGTCTCTGGCCTGAATGAGGAGATAACAAAGACACTAAATCAAAGGTAAATTGCAACCCAGCCACCTAAGGAAAATATGACTTGTTCAGTGATATTTGACTAAAACTAATACCAGCACTAAAATGCTACTAAAGTACTTTTCCTTTTCCATTGACTTTTTGTCAAGGTACCAGTAACAAAGCTACCAAACCAGCTGGAGTACTTTTCTGGTTCTTCTTTGCCTTGCAAACACAAAATATACCCACGTTCTGAAAAAGTGTAGGTACCATCTCCGAAAAAGTCTGAAGCTTTAATTGTAATCAGGTCAGAATAACAGATGCAACGTGATGTGGATGACATGACAAAAAAAAAGAAAAAAATGTGCTATAATATACTATATCAGAAAAAATTCAGATGTTGTGATGTTATATTGTTACAATAAATACTGGGGATATTTATAAAGCCAAGAAATAGTTCTGTGGATGGGAAATTGACCAGATCAGCAGGGAGGGAGGCATTATGGGATTGCTGTCATGTCTTAGGCATAAGGCACAAAGAAGTTGTTTGTTTGAGCTGCTTCGCTGATGGTGCTGAATGCATTTCAACCTGAAACTCGTAATCTGGGTCAGGGCCACAGTTGGGGTTAGCAAGCAGAGAAACGAAAGGAAATTTCTGGGTTTGTCTCAGAACCTGTCGAGATATAAATACACCGCTGAGGTTTTATCATGGGGGCACTGCTACCCCCCCCCCAGAACCGTCCTTATGTGAGGATGGTGAAAAGAGGGGTTGGAGTTGAAGAGAAGACACCTCTTGTGAAAAGAGAAAGTCTGAGTGCTTTAATCACGTACTGCAATAATCCTTCGTGTAGAGAATCGCGTACTGGAATATCTAATAGCACAAAGAATGCCCTTTTAGGGAAACTCAGTAAAGGTATATAAACTTTTCTTTGTTCGGGGTGTACGTGCCACCTCTTTGACACAGGGACACTGTTTCACTTCTGTATGTTTCTGAACTGCTTCACTTATTCTCATGGTGATTATTTGCCAGCTAGTAGAGAAGAAATTAAACAAGGAAAACAAGGGAGGATCTACCAGGTACATTTTTTACTTTCTACAGTTCAAAATAAATTTCTCAAAAAGCCGTTTACGATAAAGCAAAGGATTTAAAGGATTGTGAGAGCGTATGCTGAGCTCATTCAAACAGAGAACATATTAAACATATTAACAGAGGAGAGCAGCCACACTGCCTGTCTCCGGTGCAGCTCATGCCTCCTCTGTTTTTCACACGTGTGGGGAATGGTTCTCAGCAAAAATATGCAATTAAAAGATCTGTCACTGACGTGATATCAGCAAAATTCCATAGCTGACCGAAAAAGACATCCCCTTTAATTCTGAATTTCTGTCACTCCCACCAAGTGCTTTTTATGATTTGTATGTGACTTAATAAAATTTTTTCTTTGTGAATACAAGAACAGTGCTACTGGAAATGTGACACGTACTTATAATGTAACAAGAGACACATTGCCAAATTCATGTTTGTTCTTTTGAACTGTTACAGTGGATATTAAATTGTACACACGTTAAAATGCCAGGTTTTTGTGATGTAAAAAAAAATAAGACCACGATAAATCTTTTCAAAATGTTTTATTATTGTTATTATTATTATTATTATTATTATATATTTTTAATAATAATAAAAATACATCCAAATCAACAAAAGAATGGCTTCACCAGAAGAAAGCTAAAGTTCTCGAAGTCCAGGTCACAATATACATGAAAATGTGCAGAGGTGGACATTTCAGGTACAGAAAGTAAAAATCCAAACCAGGATTTTGTTTCAACCAACTAGTTGCATACATGTGACTGTGGCTCTTTATGTTGAACTGGTCGGTTAAAACAAAATCCTGGTTTGGATTTTTACTTTCTGGACCTGAAATGTCCACCTCTGAAAATGTGTGAGATGGGGTGACATGGAGGTGTGTGGTTAGCACTGTTGCCTCACACCTCTGGGACTTGGGTTCGAGTCTACATGTGTGTGGAGTTTGCATGTTCTCCCTGTGTCGTCGTGGGGTTTCCACCGGGTACTCTGGTTTCCCCCCACAGTCCAAAGACATGCTGAGGCAAATTGGAGTTAATAAATTGCCCGTAGGTGTGAATGGTAACAGTGTGTGAGTGTGCCCGGCGATGGGCTGGCCCCCTGTCCAGGGTTGATCCCTGCCTCGTGCCCATTGCTTCTGGGATAGGCTCCAGACCCCCTGTGACCCAATAGGATAAAGCGGTTTGGAAAATGGATGAATGTGTGAGATGATCTGTTGAGGGTCATGCACAAGAGATGCCTTCGCAATCTGACAGATTTTGAGCATTTTTGCAAGATGCCAAGCAAAGATGTGGCATGCTGATAGACTCCTACCCAAAGACTGAATGTTGTAATTAACTCAGAAGATGCTTCGGTACAGTATTAGTTTAAGAATGTACACACTCATGTAACCAGCTTATTGTTTGTTTTTTCCCTCTAACAGATTTGTTTGTTTTTCAACTGAATTTTAATATTGGTAGGTACACTTTTTATATCCACACACTCAACATAAACATGTCTGTGATAGACTAAGTAGTAGGTACCAAACTGTATTTTACAGCAGGCACGCTGTTTTCTGCATAACACCTGATAATGCAAAGTCCCTCCCCAAGAATAATCATGATGAATGGGTTGGGACCTTAACCCCTCTCGCCCCCCCAGTGTTCAAGCTAAAGTTACGCCTTTGTTTCAAAATATGGCTAAATCATACAGTTACATATAGGACACTGAAGCAGTCTAATTAAACAGGACACTTAATCCAAAAAGAAAATCTCCAGCTGTATAAACGGGTGACAACTGCGCGCTTGTCAGAAAGAGCAGGAAAACCACAAGGTCGTGTAAAGTGTTGACAGTCTAGACTCACACCTGTGTTCTCCTGCATTTCTGTGAAATCTAACAAGCAGAAATACATGCTTATAATACTGAAGTTAACTCTTAATTATCTTTAGCTTATTCTTGGGTGTTAGCTGTCTAACACACAGGTACCATTGCTTTAAATATAAATCTGTATGGAAAAATATCTCTCTAGTCAATTTTTCTCTTACAGAGTCAGATTTGCTGCACTCACCTTGATAGAGTAGTAAAGGGCGTAGAATCCCAAGCAACATGGATTACAGTTGATGAAGTTGAACAAGGACCAAAGAATATGATCCTGCGGTGGGGGGGTAGATGCCATCCGCAGCTCACGGTGATACACAGGTTTATATCCAGGTTCACGCCGCTGGTCTGAGTTGCTGATTTGCATCGGTAACATCTCTGAGTGGTACTGGATGGTGTCCATGGTAAATCCTGTTGATGATAGGTCTTCCTTGAGGTGAAATCAAATGTAGAATGATGAAGTGTACTGTGACATCCACCAGCCTTATAAAGCATAGAGGCGTGACAGCCAACTCTGCAAAGTGGGACGAGTTTCACTTCCTAGATACTAAAGCCAAAAAACACAAGTTTGTTTTTCCTAATACAGTACCAACACATGAAATAATTTCTAACTCAAAGCTACAGCCCAAATTTCCACGGTTTGGTATGTGTCACAGGTTTTGGGCCATGATAACGGTATAGTCTCAGAAAATCTATATTAAAGAAAATAAAAGCGCATAACCTGTTTAGTAAACAACAAATCCTTTATTTTTCCATATGTGGCACCCCTTAATATACACTAAATACGCCACCCCTTGCAATTCACTACCTAAGAGTATCAAAGCAAGGGGACCAATACTCTAATAAGATGCAGACACAGGTTATAGAAAACCATATAAATACAACCATTATTAATAAACATTCTTTTATATAGCTTGATTGGTAATAAATTAAACAGGTCACTACCTTAATGTTAAAGACAGGCTAACAAACAAACAAGAGACAAACCACCAATCATTGGGGCCAAAGCCTATTGCATCAGGAGAGGGTAGACACACTGAAATAAAGCTAGGGTTCCTATACCACACGTGATGGTGCAGACACACTTATCCCAGTATACACTTCAATCCAATACCCTGAAACCCTCACACTACTCCCGTACCTTAAGTGATCAGGACAAAGGAGCTTCACACTATGTAGCACTGCAAGACAATCATTAACACAGAAGGTTAGGGAACCCAGCTTTCCCGTGCAATCTCCCTCAGACACATCAGGCTACCCTGTACAATTGCACCCAGATTGACTAGGGATGGAGGTAGACAAAAGGACTAAACAATCAAGATATTAATAAAAAGGAAAAGACAAGTAAGAAATAAACCCACTCTAGCCTGCAGCATACAGATCCCACATTCAGTGTTACATTACACTTGCTCTACTGCACACAGGCTAGAGGAAAACAAAGAACAAAAAAAACCAAAATAAATAACCAATGAGCAGCACCACGTTCATACGGTATAGAGGACAGCAACTAGCCATGTGACAGCCATATGGACCTGAAAGCAGAAACAGCCGAGACACTGCCGCACCGCAAACTGCACTTTCACTCGGACACCCTACTGCTGCGAGGACCCCACGTGCTATTGTATATTCCTAAGTATGTGATTTATAGGTGGCCCAATCAATGCCCACCTTACGCTCAATTAATGATGCCGGCAAAGCAAGACTGCATAACGGAGCCCCAGGCGGAGAAGAGAGAGCTACAGGAAAACAGCACAAATGACTGTCACTGCAAGACCAATACAAACATGACCCACAGGCTACACATATAACAACTCAAGCTGTACCCCAAGATTTCAATACCCCATTCTTTTGATTGCAAGCCGACTTGTAATTGAAAGATTGCTCGTTTCAATCCCTGACCAACAAGGTACCTCCCCCAAGCACTGCTCCCCGGGGGCTGAATTATCTGCCCCCTGCTATGTCACGATGTCACATATGGGTTAAATGCAGAGGACGCATTTCGTTGTTGTGCATTGTGTGCTGTCAACAATGATCACTGATCCCCTGATTCTGATTTCTCTCCCCAGTCCTTCATATCCCCAGTTTAAAAACTCCCCTGCAAATCCCAACAGGCGTTTACTCTCGGTTATCAAAAGAAAATAAAAAGAAATGCATAAATGATCATCGCGCACACAATGCTTGGGTCAGCTTCATCGTGCGTTCATGCATCTTAAAGACATATTACAATCAAGGTACAGTACAGCACCGTACTAGGGCCTACATGTTAAGATAAACATTTGACTAACTAAGGCTAAATAAGAACCGTATTTACTTGTTCCAACTTAAGTTAAAAAATAATAATTTGACTTAAAGACAGACTTAGGGAATAGATCTCATTCATAACCTGCGGACTGCCTACAAATGCAATCAACGTGTTACTCGTTGGAGAGTTGGAGAGTGTCTGCTGCTACTCCGCCGTCAGCGTCCGTCTCCCCAGCTGCCACGCCTGTGGCGCCTGACTGGGAAGGGACTGTCGCTTCACCCGAGGCCCAAGTCCCTGGAGCAGAAAGGGCTCCATCGCCCGTTCCAGACCCGGAGGAAGTCAGCGAGTTTCTCTCGCTTGAAGCCATGTCTGGCTCTCATTTCAAAAAGAAGAGGTGGAAGAAGCAGGCCACACCCACTTCTCCAGATTCACCAGAGCCCGTGGCTCCAGGACCTGCCTCGCCAGACCCTCTATATCCAGAATCAATCACACCAGAAACTCCATTTCCAGAAAGTAATCATTGACGTTTGGTGTGTAGCTTTCCATATAATGATGTCATATGGGGGGGGAGGGGGGGGGTTGTATGATGTTCCTTCACGATGATTGACAGATCCCCCATTCCCATGTGGACCTGGCCACACGGACTCGTCGCAGGACACTGTCCTGCAAATGACACCGTCGCTTGATAAGCTGTGTGGTCAGACATGTAGGAGGCCTGCCTGAGGTGATGGTAAACCATCCAAGCCAGCGGCAACATTCACATCTCTACCAGACCCTCTATCTCCAGAATCAATCACACCAGAAACTCCATTTGCCTAGTGGTAGAGGAAGTACTGAAGCTTAGTACTTAAGTAAAAGTACAAATATCCGGCTAAATATGTACTCAAGTACAAGTATAAGTGCTACATCAACAGTCTCACTTAAGTGAAAGTACTGAGTACTTACTTTAAAGTATTTTTTTTAAGTAAAAGTACTCACACAATGGTTTGTCTCAACGTCTGGGGTGTGCCATTTTGTAAAAGAATAGTAGATATACTGACTTACACCTCTACCGATGTCATTGCTCGTAATAATTACAAGCAACTATACAGAATATGTGTATTGGAAAGTTTGTTGCGTTTATTTTGCGTGCACTCTGCAATACCTTGTGTACCCTAACTTAGAATTATGTGGATGACAAGTTATCTACTAGGTATTACCCACTAATATACCATTAAGATGAACCAATCAGGACATGATATATCTTTAAATCATTTATTTACTTGCAAAACTATTCAACAAATCTGTTAAGAGCAGTAAAAGGGAAACACAACAGTAACCGAACACAATACTATTTCTGTATATCAGCATACATTTCGCTAGATAACAGTGTGATAACATACCCATAAGCATAGCATACCATAGCATAGCATAGCTTACCTCTATATGTTTCTTCAAATTTGAAGGGGAGTTTTTAAACGCCAACAATTCTTTGGGTTGAGGCAGACATGGGATACACTGAAAACGCAAGGACTCATTCTTTGCTTCTTTGAACTCAAATAACTTTCTTAAATGCGGCCAAGGATTTCTTTCTGATTCAGAGTTGCAGGGCTCTTGCTCACGCTCAGTCCATGTCGGCTCTGGGTCCATGTTGAATGTCTCGTCTTCTTGAAATCAAGCCAGTCTACCAGCTCGTGCTGCTAATTGACACGCTCTGCCATCATTGGAGCTAATAAAGCCACCTGATTGGAAGGAAATGGCAAACAACGCCAGAACGCAATAGGCTAACAATTTTTTCATGCAAGATCTTGAGGAAATTGTGTTCATAAAATGTAACAACTAATGGCATAAATTGTAGAAATGTAGTGGAGTAGAAAGTACAGAAAATTGCCGCAAAATGTAATGGAGTAAAATAAAAAGTATGCATAATTATTTTTAATTAAGTAAAATACCGATACGTCAAATGTACTTAAGTACAGTAATGAAGTACAAATACATTCTACCACTGCATTTACCAGAGAGTAATCATTGACAGTTTGTGCGGAGCTTAGTGAGTGATGACATCATATGGGGTGGGGCTTGTTCATTTGCGATAATTGACAGATCCCCCATTCCCATGTGGACCTGGCCACACGAGCACATCGCAGGACCCTGTCCTGAAAATGACACCATCGCTCGATGAGCTGTTTGGTCAGACATGTAGGAGGCCTGCCTGGGGTGGTGGTAAACCGTCCAAGCCAGCGGCAACATTCACATCTCTAACATCTAGATGATAGATAATGGCTGAAAAATGTTTCTGTAAAAGCATTTGTGATGTTCCATCCAAATCCTCCACCGGTGAAGGTCCAGGGAGCCGTCTAGACCATCATGTACGAGCTGAAAAAGGAGGTCAACATTCACAAAAGATTGTGTAGCTTGAACCATGATGTTGATGGCAAAGATTATGGATTCTGCAATTAATGCTTTCTGAGAAATGGATCAGATCAATTAGGGTCTAGACGGCTGTAAACGGAGAGATAACTACAGCGGCCTGGTATTTTTTCAAAATGTCCACCCTGTACCCTGTTTACCATTATTTTGTATTTTAATCACCATTATTGATTCATAGCTAGTAATTATACAACTGGCTGTAATTTCACATACATCTCTTATTCTGAAATGATTGTGATTGGATATTTTTGCTTACATGTAATGTGGCTATTGCTAAATTAAATTATATTCTTTAAAAACCATGTGTCATTTTTGGTAGAGGTTCACGATGGATAACAAGCACTTGAAGCGTATTTTTAATAGACCTTCAAACCCTGGGGCATTTGCTGGTAGGTCTCTGATAGAAGAAGAAGAAAGTGGGCAGGTGTCACGCCCACAGGAGCACAGTGGATAACGATCATCCTCTTAAACCAGTACCCTACTTAAAGCACAACCGCGCTAACAGCATTGCCAAGTATTGTTGCCATGTACCGGACAGTTTCTGAGCATTTATCTGTCTTGTGCCTCCTCTCTCCTGCCTGTGTCGTCTTGCCCTGTCGTCTCGCCAACCCCCGCCTGCCTGCTCCACTTGCCTTGCCCGGTCCATCCCATCATCTCCTCGTCCCGTCCCTCTCTATAGGACTGATGTCCCCGGCTTTGACCCTTCCGCGCTCGACCCGACTCTTCTACCGGACTTCCCCTTCGGCTTTGTTTGTTTATCGGCTGTGTCAGTCTAATTAAATCTGTCTCCTGCATTTCGGGGTCTGCCTCCATCCTGAATCAGTGTTCTAACAATAAGCTATATATAAAAATAAAATAAAATTGACTTGGCTAGCTGTAGAAGATGCATATACTTCACACATTATCCTTTATGTTTCTTAAAAGCAAGACCAGTGCAGAGGTAAAGAAAGCATCAGAAAACATTGTCTCTGAAAGCAGATCAAGGGAAGGAGTTTTTCAACACATCATTCTATAAGCTTAACAAGAAACACGGGAAAATTAACTTTACTTTTGCGAGGATGACACCAAAGCATCTGTGGTGGAAAGGTTTAACTGTTCTATGGCTTATAGCACAAGAAGATAGGTGGGTATTGTACAAGATCTGGTGCGTTCTTACAGTGACACTTTCTACAGTACTTCTGAAATGAAACCAGTTGAGGAAAGTACACAGAACGTGCTCCAAGTCTTTAGCAACACACGCGGTTTGATACTTATAGAGTACTTCTAAAATGAGACTAGTGATGAGGATGTGGTAAGGTTATCGAAAGTTCATGGAAACTTTACAAAATGTTATGAGCAAACTTTTATGAACGAATATTTCACTGTTGCCAAATGTTTGCCTAGAGCGCCCCCAGTGTACAGGTTAAAATATTACGATGGTGATTTGAAGCCATGTCATTTTATAAAAGATCAACCTGGGGAAAGATGAAACATGCATTACAGATCTGTGCAATGAGGAAATGGTTTTCTTCTATAGTTTTTTCTGCTAGGAAATTGAACAAGAGTTATCGACAGAGCTCGGTGTGGTTTAACAATTATCCTTGATTGCACCGAACCTATTTTTCTGTTGTACAGTAAACTTAATTGTCATAAATAAAATTTATGACAGAAAACTCAATGTATTTACCTAAGAATTTTTTTAGCTTTTTACAAATGTTGCTTTCAAAACAGATTTACACACAACATTAAGAATACACAAGGTTACACACAGTGTGTGCAAAGAGTTTAGATCAAATTTAATGAATTTGTTTCCATATCAAAGTATGACATGTTTACACAAAGGAATACCAAACTATTGCAACAAATTGATAGAGCAACTATTTGTTTGAAAAGTGGGTACATATGAGAGTCTATGAACATTCTGCAGATTGGAGGCCTATCTTATAAGCTTGTTTTAAAGTAGGCCTAATAACGCCCATTAAGAAAGGAATTCTCCTTCAAACCATGATTCTGGTGTTTTTTCATTTCGCCATACATTCCTTTCACTGTTGAAAGCTCTACCCAGAAAATCACGATGAAGATGAGCAGCATGACCAAGGAGATGCAGAGGGCAGCTATATTAAATGAGCGAGCCTTAGATCCGTACTCCTGGGCGGCTTCCAGGTCAC
>JAODKE010004001.1:0-12814 GCA_026779605.1 Mormyrus hasselquistii
TTGGTCAGTCTCCTATAATCATGCATGTGTCACTAATGCTAATGTGAAACAGCTGGATGAGTCTTTCAGTCAAGGAAGCAAACCAGTCAAAGCACAAGAAAAGATGAACTATATAGCCGAGCGCAGGAGCCTTTCAGTTTGAAAGTAGTTTGTAAAACCCAAAGTAGCGTAAAGTGTCCCCCTAACATGGATTATCAGGTCACCCTACATGAAACAGGTGCTGCAAGATGAACGATATTCGAAGAACAATAATTGCAATACACTTTTAAAGCATGTCCACTACAAATCTTATACATAGCGAATAACCTACAATAATTGATATGAGGGGCCCTCCTTCGGAGCAGCTTTAAAAGCATCCCAGGAGGCCACCTCATGAAACAGGTGTAGAGGAGACTGTAGGGTCTGCCAGACCCTGGTGTAATTGGGGTTAACGGCCTTGTTCAAGTGCTAGTGGTGGGATCACTCTGCCGACCCAGGGACTTGAACTGGCAACCTTCTGAGTCCCAACTCACAGAGCTACTCCCTCAACAAATATATTTTTTTTGCTTCACACGTTTTTTTGTCAGTGCATAATTCTATATATGTGCCCTCCACAATAATTGGTAGCCCTTGAAAATATTTGTAAAAAGGGTTAGAAAAATCCAGCCTTTGGTGAAGTAACTTCATGTCCCACTGAAAAAATGAGATTAAAAAAATGATTGAATTTCAGTGTAAGGTTGGATTTTCAGTGGGACACGAAGTTGCTTCACCAAAAGGTGGATTTTTTTCTAACCCTCTTTACAAATCTTTTCAAGGGCTACCAGTAATACTGGAGGGTACTGCAGTTTTGATGTTCACACAACCAGATGGAATACCTTTCATAAAGGCAATTGAGGAAGACCACACAATTTCGTTACACCAGAGACATAATATCCCCACATAAAAGTACAGAAATTCATTTAACAATATAACAGGGCAGGTTAAAAACAGTTACATGACCACACCGATCAGCAATGCCAACATACGCCCCTCACACACACACACACACACGCGCGCACACACATGCGCACACACGCACACACACACACGCGCGCACATAGAAAATAAAATAATTACACTCAATATATTAAAAGCCAGTTAGGCCTTTAAAATACAAATAAACACGGAGGAGCAGCACTGGGTCTCCCCACGGCTGACTGGACAGAGAGCACCGTCCAGACACCACACGCCACTCGTGAAAACACCAGAGCAACACAAGAAAACCCTCCCACCTCCTACAGCTCAGCCTGCCTCTCACATCAACCCAGCCGCTCCGGTACAATAAAACAAAACACAACATTAATTAAACGAAAGACACTGCCCCTCCCCTGATACACGAGAGAAGGGGCAGTACAAATGTGATCACTGTCCTCCCAACCGCGCATTCGGAAGGGCCGCCAAACGAAGGGACGAAACTTTAATGTGGACAAAGCAGCAGAATCGCCAGGGATTGCAAGATGGAGACCAGGGGAGCAACAGTCACTCCCGCTGCCACATGCAGCCAAACCTGCGAAACATAAGCAATACGAGAGAATAGCATCACACGTCAGAGTATGCAATAAGTGGCAGTGTACGCTCGCACATACCCACCGATCCACTGAAACCGCTGCCCTGAAAGCAGAGGGAAGGGAACGCCGCAGGAACTTGTTCACTAGGAGGAGAACAGCAGGCCAGAGACCAGAATTGGTTCGAGGAACTGCAACCCAGTCAGGGCTCACGGGATGCAATAAGTGACCTACCACAGCAAACATGATACTGCAAAACGGAGGCACACAGCGACCGATATACCCCCAATGTGGCACAAGGTGGGGGCACTTAATGACGCCTTTGCCCACGCTACCTTAAGCAGGTGCACAACCACGACAGCAGTGTGCAAACTGAACTCCCAATACCACATACACTTCAGCAAAACGTATCTCCTGAACGAGTTCTCTCCCGCTCTTCTATGACACCTTGCTCCACCCCCCAATCTAAAAGCCATCAGACCAATTTAATTTAATATTAAAATTAATATAAGGTAGACACCTTCATATAAAAAGCAATTCCCAATACTTCGACCTGTGACATTTATAATTATTCTATAATGTAGAGAATAGTACAAATATACCTTTCTATGGGTAGTTGTGTCCAAATTTTTGACTGGTACTGTGTGTGTGTGTGTGTGTGTGTGTGTGTGTGTGTTTATAAACCTTTTTGTTGTTTATAATGAAATGCGGTTCATTACCCTTATTAGCTTGGTGATTTGACATATTTGGTAAATAACTGAATTTGTCTTTTTCCTGTTTTTACCTTCTATTCTCATCTTTCCTATCAGGTACACTAAGATGAAGACCGCCACTAACATCTACATCTTCAACCTGGCACTGGCAGACTTCCTCGTTTTGGCCACACTGCCGTTTCAGGGAACAGATGTCTTCCTTGGATTCTGGCCGTTTGGGAACATCCTGTGCAAGATGGTCATCTCCATTGACTACTACAACATGTTCACCAGCACATTCACCCTCACCATGATGAGTGTAGACCGATATATAGCTGTGTGTCATCCGGTTAAGGCGCTGGATATGCGCACACCACACAAGGCCAAAGTCATCAACATCTGCATCTGGATCCTGGCTTCTGCCATTGGGGTACCCGCCATGGTCGTTGGGGATGTGGAGGTAGAAGTTACTGGTATGTTATCTTTACTGGTTCTACTGAACAGTTTACTGGCGCTTACTAAATATCCAGTGTTATCTGTATAGGATACAGCAGTAGTGGGTCTCAGCAGACCTTAGATGACTTCAGAAATACATGATATATGTGATTATTAGTATGGAGATAATTATAAAAGGCAATAGCATGTATGAGTGGGGTTGGATTTACACCAGAGTGGTTGTCTTGCAAAATTATCCCTCGGAGGAGCAAGACAAGTCATGCAGGATGGATGAACCCAACCATCCAAAGATCTGTAAGCCTTTTTGTGGCAGATGATATTTATATGTATGTCTTATATCTATGACTCAAGTTGAGTAGCAATGGCTTGCAGAAGATACTCTTGATGACTCATTCCATCATATCCAATTGACATTTTTGGAAACAATGTTGCAACATTTGGGGAAAATCTCCTAGTGTCTAGCACTAATATAATTTTAACCCAGCTGTCAACTGTGGTGGTGGTAAGTGAAAGTTTGGAGCAGTTTTTTCTGCTTATAGACATAGAAAAGACTTGACATCAGAGGCAATCATGAATTCATAGTGGTATTTTAGGCCTATATGTTTGTGGGTCGAGGTTGAAGAATGTTTGCTAAAGAATGACACTTAAGTATGAGAGATGCTACATTTTGCATTAGCAGAGTGAAAAACCAGTCCTTTGCTCACCAGGAATGTTTTGGGTAGCCTTAAAGTGGGCTGTTCATACCAGTTCTGTAAACAAGAATTCAGGAGAAATCCTTTTATAGAAGGTGAAACAGATTGATTAGTAATAAAAAAGAAGAATTTGGTGGTAGCCAAACATATCTACCACAGCTTATTGAATTAATAGGTTATCGACCCTGTGACCCTGATGAGGATGAGCCATTTGAAGTTGTAGGGATGAATGGATGGAAAGACTTTACCTCTGGGTTTTTCTTACATAAGCAATACTTGTTCAGTAAATATTGAAAATAACATTCAAGGTTTTTCTGTGACCCAGTATTAGAGTGGCATGGAATATGAATGGATGCTGGCTTCAACTAAGGCTTTTATTAGATATATGAAAGATGAATATATTTTCAAAAAGCGTATGATATTTACAGAGTCACGTCATGCTGCAGCTTCATGTTCACCTGGAACTTGACATGGAAAGTGAGAGAGAGTAAGATACATACGTATGGAAAGTGAGAGAGTACGATACATACATATGGAAAGTGAGAGAGTAAGATACATACGTATGGAAAGTGAGAGAGTAAGATACATACGTTAACATTCTGTGTGGAACACCAGTGTATCATAAGCTGCATATATACACACTAAGCTGAATCTAAGTTTACTTAGAGTACTAAGGTCTTAAATAAACAAATATATAAATAACAGAATATGGAGGAACCTGAGGGGAATTTATGTAGATCCTTTAATATATGTAGATCTGCAGTTCTAGCATGGCCATGTAGATATTACGTTCTAAGGTAATTGTGATCTTGGACTGGCTTCTCATGCAGGGCATACCCCTGCCTCGTGCATTGTATGTGATTGCATTGTGGTAATTGCATTCCATTCCTGAAGCATAGTTCTTATATACACTATATGGCCAAAGCAATGCGGACACCAGCTTATCCAATAGCTCATTCTGAAACCGGGGGAATTAACATGAAGTTGCTACACCCTTTGTTGCTGTAATAGCCTCTGCTCTTCAGGGGAACCTTTCCATTAGATTTTGGGATTTACTGCCATTCAGGCTGGGTTTTGATATTGGCCTATCAGGTCCCATTCCGGGAGCTTCTGTGGCTGCCACTTTGCAACTGAACTTATTCCCAGGCTTTTCCACTTCACACTCACTTAACTTGCTAATGACCAGGACAGCACTAGTAGTGCAGAAATGTGCTAAACTGACTTCCTGGGAAAATGGCCTCTTATGATGCTACCAAGTGGACTGTTCTGTACAACCACCCATTCTGCTGCTGATGGTTATTGCCAGAGATTGCATACTTGTGTTCTTAGTTATGTTATAATTATATATCTGTGCCAGTAGTGGGTTTGGCTTGATCAGGAAATTCCTTTAATCAAGGTGTCTGCATACTTTTGGTCATATAATGTACAGTATTTGGTAACGCTTTACATCAGGGGTCTCAAACTCCAGTCCTGGGGGACCGGAGCCCTATACAGTTTTTGGTTCACCCTCATTTAGCACAACTGATTCTACTCCTTGTGCTAATTACCATACAGCTCTTGTGCTGAATCATTTATGGTGGAACAGGGAAAGAACTAAGCTACACAGGGCTCCGGCCCCCCAGGAATGGAGTTTGAGACCTCTGCTTTACATTAAGTGCACCTTCATAATGCATTCATAGAGCATCCAATACACCTTCATACTGCATTCATAATGCATTCATTAAACATTCATAAGCAGACTGCAAGTACATCATAACATCTTAACATCCCTTAACAGCTTTAATATACATTAATAACAAACATTTGTATATAATGTTTGTTCTTAATGTATATTACAGTTGTTAAGGGATGTTAGGATGTTAAGCTATACATCCATGATGTTTATGAATGTTTTATGAATACTTAATGAATACATTACGTAGGTGTGCTGAACGTTTTATGAATGCAATATAAAAGCATTATGAAGGTGCAGTTAATTGAAAGCGGTACCGTGTATTTGAATCCTACTTATTTGTCAGGGGCCAGATAAAATTAATTAATACTTTTCTAGGTTTTATTTAATGAATATATTGTTTTTTCATCCATAATACCCCTAGGAAACTGAAAATTGTTTTAATGACATATGAAAGGGAAACATAACCTTTATTTGTTAAATGATAAATATCTGACTACGCAATCTGTAACATAATAATAACATTGATGCTGTTCATTGCATGAAACAACCATGATGGGCAGTGCAGGCCGTACATACAATACAATTTAATGCATTCATTTTTACCATAGAAATATAAAATACTTGGGATCTAAATGACCTTCTAACTGATAACCTTAATAAATAGAATGAATGTGTTAGAGGAACATCAATAGAATATAAATACTTTGCTAGAGAAATCCCTACTGTTGTGACTTTCCTCTCGAGATACCGTACATGACCAGTCTGGTTACTGTCCAGTGAATACTGCCCTGATTTTAGCGATGTTTTCTCTCCGTATGGGAGCAGCCTCCTTCTCTCTGTTTTACAAAAAACAATAGACCGTCATGTGTCTTGACTTCAGAGCTGCTCGGGGTCACGTGTAATCCTACTTGTCAGAGGCTTCTTTCCGAGGCTTTGTTTCCGCTCGTTTCCCAATGGGATGGACCTTCGAATGATTCCAGGCTTAATTCTTAGATACCTGCTATTCTTTGTTCGCGCTTGTTTCCCCAGACTCTGCTGTAGTGCTATGCAATTTCACAGCACTGTGAAACGCGACAGCTCACATTTTCGTTCCTCTCTACGTTCCTTATGCAGATTTTTGCATCACTCTGTTTGTCACAAGGGTGTTTTGATCTGAATGATCATCCACTGCCTGAAATTCTTACCTTTCACAATAGGTTCAAAGCTGGCACCAAATTTTGAAACCAATTTTTGGAAGCATAATTTGTGAGTTGTTTATCACAGTCTTATTTCTTGTCCATTGCTGCAGCTCCCCTGTCTGATGTACTAACCTGCACCACTCCCATATATTCCTTCAAAGCTACTTCATTGAGTCAGAGACAGATTGTAGCTCTCAGTCTTACTTTCCCCTGACAACGATCCACCGTACAATGCTGCTTGCAGATTTGAATTCAGTGGTCTGATTTTCTTTCCATCAGATAGTTACCTCTGTCGGCCAAAAAATTATGCAGATCTTGACTTAATTTCCCAGTCCTTCATAATAATCCATCCACCTAACTACCATTTACCTGAGTCAGGGTTGCAGGGAAAAAATCATTAGCATCAATAATTATAATAAGCTTTTTAACCTAGTTGTGTTTTTTGACCGTGATGCATGCCGTTGTTCAGTTGTGTATGTGCGTGTATAACGGGCTCTTGTGTTAGCAAAGTCACACACACACAATAATTTGCTTAGTAATTAACTCATTATTATTGTTTTCCGTCATGCAGGTATTGAGTGCATCGTCGTACTTCCTGACCCACGCAGCTACTGGGATCTTGTGTTCGGGACTTGTGTGTTTCTCTTCTCTTTCCTCATTCCTGTGGCCATCATCAGCATCTGCTACAGCCTGATGGTTAAGCGGCTTCGCAGTGTACGCATCCTGTCCGGTTCCAAAGAGAAGGACCGCAACCTGCGACGCATCACGCGCATGGTTCTGGTGGTGGTTGTTGTCTTCGTGGTATGCTGGACCCCTGTCCAGATCATGGCACTGGCTCAGTCGCTGGGGGTCAACCTGGGGAGCATGCTCACCGTGGTCCTCATGCACTTCAGCATCGCCCTGGGGTACGTCAACAGCAGCCTCAACCCGGTCCTGTATGCCTTCCTCGACGAGAACTTCAAGCGCTGCTTCCGTGAATTCTGCTACCCCTCCGCCTTCCGGCTTGACGGGCAACAGTCGGGCCGCATGCGGAGCATCGCCAGGGACGTGCCGTACAATAGCAAGGCCGTGGACGGTAACAGCAATCCTGCCTGACTAGGCGTGGAGCTGCCGCTGGTCAGCACGGAGTTCTCCAAGCCAGGCAACTCTAACACTGAACTCACCCAGATAACAGCTCTGTAACCTTATAGGGGTCCCCCACATGCCTAATCGGGGACCAGATATTTATGCTGACACATGTTTTGGGAATAAGGGGCTTTTTACCAAATGCCTTTGCTTTGTGTACTTGTCTTATTTATCTCTTTGTTTCCTATGTTATTTGTTTAATTATTTACCTGTTTCCTTATGATTGCTCTCAGACAAAAAGAGAAAAAACTAATTACTTTCCATCGCCTTAAATTCTATATAATTGCTTATATTTGACTTTTGACAGGTGTTATTGTCCATTTTAGTGCATAAATCGATTTCTTTTTCCTATCTAAAGATAAAAATGAACTGAGTGTCTAAATAAGCTTTTAGATTGGCAGAATAGTAAAGAATTGTCTATGCTCCTGTAATTTTGTTAAACAGTAAAGATACGTTGTGTTATATTGTTTTATATTACGCTTCAGGCTAAAATATTTAAAATTCAAAATAAGAATAGTGTTGTATCATACAGATGCATAGATATTATGCACATAGTTTGGTAATTTATATAAATTATTACTGTGTATTTAAACTGTATTCCATCTGTAACTCAGATATGAATATTCTGAATTATGTTTAATGCCTGAGGTACTGCTTATCACTGTTACAGTTTACGTTTTCAAACTATTTAATGATTTCTGTATGTATGTGAAAATATTTTATATATATGCACTATTCATCCATTCTCTATCTTTGGCGGGCTTGTGGAATATACATACATTAGTCAATGATATATTTCAGTTATGCATACATATGTGAACAGGTGTAGCATTATGTATATAATGAAACATGAATACTGGCTTATGGTGTAACATAATTTGTACTGTCTTATGTATTGTGTATAGATGCATTTATTTTGTTTCATCGTTTGATTATTTTATTGGTTGACTGTTGAGAATTTGCTTACATATCTGTCTGTATTTTACATATCCCTCAAATAATGGTAGATCCTGTATATGTAGCCTCCTTTATTGATAATATTTTGTCCATTTTATGTAACGATATTTAATTTTGGATGTCCTTCATTGCTTTCAACGCTGATAACTTTATTGACAAGCAGAATACAAAAAAATAATCATTGAGAAATTATTTTAAATACAAATAGAAATCACTACATCCATCTTACATACTATTTAGAAGTTCATACATGTAATACACCAAGGCGTTTATCCTGAAATGTCATGCTGTTTAAAATTACTCAAGCAAACTTCATCAAATATGCAGCTGGTTCCACCCTTTGTAAGGTTCTGTATTTGAGTCAATTGATTGCCTTACATTTCATTTACCTTCTATTACATTAGTTTCACGGCATTTTATGGAACACACAAATAAAAACCTCATGACTCTTATAGAATTCACTGCTATGTAATATGCTTACCTTCAGGGCCAGATTTCCTGCTTTTTGTGATCAGCTCTTTATTAATTCTCATATTTACAGTAATTTACAACACATAAGTACAAATGAGACCAATACAAATACAAATGAATATAAAAACCCAAAGAATAAAAAAAGAGAAAACAGCATGGAAGGATGTACCAGCTGCGCACGACTGGAACAGTAGCGCTTTACAAGAATGGGACTGTTTAATAGGCCAGTAATAGATCTTTAAGGGCTGAGTGCAATTACTATAGCTGGTTTAGCTTAATTTATTACCATAGACCTTTGTGCCGAGCGAGACAATATGTAAATCGGGGTTAACCAGATGCCCAAAATAGTATTTTGCAGTCATTAGACCAGCAAAAATGCACGTTTTGAGGTAAAGTAATGGAATCCTGGTTTTTATGAATGTTTGTAATATTACAAAGAATTGTGAATCATAGCCTGCTGAATTTGCTTAGTACAATTCCAAGCATAATTTTGTCACTGAAAATTTAAATCTTCAAATGTAAAATAAAAAAAATACTTTAGGTCATATAACTCCATTGCTTAGTGTATTTTTTTTTATTATTTAAATGTTTGAGCTAAAGTCTGATATGACACAAAAGGAATCTTGTCATCGCTGATAGTTATTGGATTAATTACTCTAATTGCACTCATACACATTAACATCACAAATTGGGGATGTTTTTAAGGGAATTATTTCTTCAAACTCTTATATTCTCAAATATTCCAAAAAAACGCGAAAACCATTTTGGTTACTCATTTTAAAATTCCAAAAAAGCAGGACTGTATAGATCTGAAAACTCATAATAAAACAACTTTGGTCCACTTGGTTTGATGTAACGATAATGTGAGTGCAAAGAACATTATGACATTTAATAGTCATAGAAGAAAGTTTTTTTAGGGTGACCTGTAAGTTTATTCAAGTCACATCAGTGCTTTTAATACAGGATCTGATGCTGAAAACGTGGAAGAGTAAAACCACTTAAAACACAGACCCTCCTCATATCAATAAGCTTATGTGGCAGTTGTAGAATGATGCCCCTGCATATTTACATCTACTCCTAAACTGCATATTTATAGCAATACCTCTTTGCAAAAAAGAAAATTACATATTCATAATAAATATATTAGTTTCTACTTATAATCAAAATAATACGCTAAAGTCATCTAATGGGAAACAGAAACAGAGAGAGAGCCACGGTGAACGTCCAGGAAATGTGCCCCTTCATTTATCGCTACCAGTCCCTTGGGAATGATGCCTAATATGCATTGAATCCCTGTCAGGTCCTTATTGGTCCACTTGAATGAATTTTCCTTATTACTTTCCAAACTGCTATAGCAGAAAATGTTAGCTTATTAACTCCTCTAACAGTTGTAAGAGTCTTATTATCTTAATATCTCGTAGTTATACTTTCTTTTCAAGAGTCGTGAGCTATTTTTGCTGCATTTAGTTATCAGTTCCATACAAGTGTGACCTGCTTTAAATATGTGTAGCTGAAGAGACATGTTGGTCAACTGCAGGCTTTTCTTTCTTATATTTTTATTACTTATTTGATCCTAAAAAATGGAACTAGAAAAGGAATCTTAGTTGGAATCAGAAAAAGGAACAAACTGCCCAAACATGTCATGAGCCTAGATACCGAGGCGTCGTAACCTGTATTCAAATACAAGGCAAGCAACAAATGAGGGTTAACATTACATATAACTGCACTTCAATTTAAAATCTGTTATCATAGAATATCGACAAATCAATAAACCATTTTAATATTTTACTTTTAACATTTTTATGCCGTTCAATTTTTGCTCTTTTAATATATCTTGTACAAATAGCAAAGCTTGACTGTTAAAACTTAACATTTTTTATTATTTTAGCAACATTTTTACAGATACTTTGCAAAATTGTATTTTTTTTCTTATGTAGGTTTATATACAAATAGGTTTTGGACCTATCCTGTTTCCAGTGATATGAGACGGCTATGATGCTGCCAGTCTAAACATTAACTTTTGGATGATTTGAACATGACTGTCAGTGTTGCACCCTCTCTCAATAACATTATCCGCAAGGACTGCGCTACAATGCCCTTGGACATCTCATGAAATGAAAAAGACTGTTAATTCACTCGGGAACTACACTGGAAGTACACATTTCACCCAGTACTGGCTGTTTTATATATTAGGTTTTCTTGTTGTTATTGTTTGGAAGTTTGTCTACTGAAGGATTTGTGTATCGGTGGTTCCTTTGCTTCGTTTGAACAGCTTGGTCTCTCATCATGCAAAGCGTTTCTGAACCTCCTCTGGCATGATCATTAATACCTGTTGAACTCATCTCATGCCGACTGGCCTAGCTTGGGTCTCTTTTTAAAAATGTAGTCTCTTCAGTCATCTTACATATTCACAGAGCCAACGGATGGGCATAGAAATCACTGCAGAATTGTAGCAGGATGCTTTGAGTACAATGTGCTTGTTTCTCCAAAGACTCGTTCCAGCAAATTCAGCTGCTGGCCATTACCACGAGAATATGAATAAATCGCATCATTTATATATTTTTTTTGTATTGAATAAATGTAAACCTACTGATGGCACACAATGACCCCATTTCTGTACATGTACAAAGCTTTTTAACTACAGATAGCTACAATCTGATGCGTTATACAGCTTTATTGTAAGTATTCCCCACCTTATTAAACTAATATTTACTCTGCACTCTGAAAGTCTTTTTAATACCACTCACTGCAGGCCTGCTGCCTTTAATATTCCAAGCAGGATTCTTGTGACACAGACATTTTCCTCCTGGCTATAGACAATGTGACACTGAAAATCATATATAGCCATAGCATAATGAAAACTTTGGGTCACGTTATGTTTAAATATTTGTTCATTAAAAGCAAAGTTATCTTCAATATGATCCCATATCCTATCTCCGTTAGTGTGTCCCCCTCACTGTCCCCCTCACATAACTTATGTAATGCCTCTATGCTTTGTGAGTGCACCTTAATTGTCACTCCCCACATGCCTATTCCCCCTGTGTTCTTTGTGGTGTGACACTAACGAGCCACACCTGTTTCTCATTTAACCCTGCCTCTCTTTTCAGCCCTCGTGTGGATGATCTCAGGTGCCTCTCGTTTCAGCCCTCGTGTGGATGATCCCCAGGTGCTTCTCGTTTCAGCCCTCGTGTGGATGATCCCCAGGTGCCTCTCATTTCAGCCCTCGTGTGGATGATCCCAGGTGCCTCTCATTTCAGCCCTCGTGTGGATGATCCCCAGGTGCCTCTCGTTTCAGCCCTCGTGTGGATGATCCCCAGGTGCCTCTCGTTTCGGCCCTCGTGTGGATGATCTCAGGTGCCTCTCATTTCAGCCCCTTGTGGATGATCCCCAGGTGCCTCTCGTTTCAGCCCTCGTGTGGATGATAGGTTTCTTCATTATAATTGAATGAATTGGGTGAGTGGGAAGTGTGTGCCATTTCATGTTTCTTGAATGATCATCTTTAATAATCACCACCATGGCAATACAGTACCTTCCAAATTTTTTTTTCCTTCCACCGTTCCTCTCTAAACACTGTCCCTTTGTGTACTAGGGCAGATAGGAACTAATAATATGGTTAACTAAGGGAACATACTGAACCTAAATGTAACACATGTAAATTTAACCAAAATTATAAAGTGCTGTAACTGATAATATATAAAATAAAATAATAATAATATGCCCTGCGACGGGCTGGCCCCCTGCCCGAGGTTGTTCCCTGCCTCGTGCCCGTTGCTTTCGGGATAGGCTCCGGACCCCCCGCGACTCAATTGGGTTGGAAAATGGATGGATGGATAATAATAATACTTTAATCTGATCATTCAACATAACATTGGCATAAATGTATATTAACCATAATTAAATTGCTATAATGTCAGGGTCAGCCCCTGTGTCCCTTCCCTGTTTGGCCAGCAGGTGTTGCTGGTCATCCTGTTCTTTGTATTCTGTCTTTGTTCCCTGTTATCTGTCTGGCCATGTGGCTCAAGGCATTGAGCCATGTGGCTGTCTG